>JBAMBJ010002884.1:0-148925 GCA_037043495.1 Drosophila recens | reverse complement strand
GTATATATAGGTTGCTAGATTGGGCATTCTTAAACATTATATTCAAACCATATAAAAATACTCACTCTTTTTTTCTAAATAGATTTAAAATTATTTTTTGTAAATTTTTAATAATTTAACCACCATCCATTAAATGTTGCGTTCAAAAATCAAATTTCGCAATAATTTTGTATTCACATCAAAAAAGTTTTCAAAATTTGTATTCCATTTGGAGTTTGCATTCAAAAAAGGTGCACGAAACAGAGCAAGTAGTGCAAGGTGCGAGTGGCCAAGCAAAGATATATTTGTGTTTTGTTTTTTTTTAATATATATGAAAAAAGATATAAGATATAGCTTTTTAGTTTACAGTATACAGTTTCAATGCAATTATTACGGGAAGAAATCATAAATGATTCGTGTCAAAGGTAAGTCGAAAAAAAAATAAAAAACATAGATAGACATGTATATGATACAAAATGTACATATTTGTTGGCACACCCGCTTTGATACTCTACAAAAAGTGTTGCAGCTGTAAATCATTTTGGTTTTTCATTCAGCTAAACATATGATGTGGTATTTTGTAAGGCTTAAAATTAGTTAAAATTAGCTTAACACTTACAATTACTTAACTTACTTAAATTTCACTTTTAAATTGTAACTTAATTTATTTCATTATTTGTTTAGTTTGTGAGCTGTTTAAATGCTTCGGGTCAGTTTAGTTCATTAAAATTTTTAAAATAAATATATAATTCAAATGCAATTTGCGGCACAAATGTTAAATTATGCTTCATTAGTGTTCGCCAGGTAGCTGTCTGAACCGTGGGGCAGGTAAAAGGGGCAGCTTGCATGTCAACTGCAGCTTTGTCTATATCTTGTCATTTCATATGCATTCAAACCCACACACACATACACACACACACACACACACACACACTAGCATCCTAAAAGTATATAAAATAATTAAAATGCTACCGTTGGAAGGTGTTTTCAATTTTTTTAATTTATTTTTTTCTCGTTTGCTTTTTGTGAGTTCTGTTGAATAGAAAGAATGGGGCAACGAGCACGTCCTAAGCCAAGTTACAAATGCTCGAGGTGCTCATTTGAATACCTTATAGTCACAATGATGATAGGCATATAAGTACAGTCTAGGACTTCGTTTGTTTCTGTAGATACTAACAAAAGTTCACAGAAAATAAGAACCCATCCTAAAATTCAAGTTTCAAATTCTTGATTTTACTACTGTGGGCAAAAAGTACCGGGAATTTTAAATTTAAAAAATGTTGGGATTCCAATTGGAAAAAATGTTTGTACTTTTAGGTTGGCACTACTATCATTAACATCTGTGCAAAATTATGCGTTAAAATATTCATTAGTGAATAAGTTACGATTAGTTTTGTACGACGCCAAATGTGCATTTGGCGATTTTGATTGAATCTCCTCAATCGACCCGAAGCGATGTCCTCGGAGAGGTCTTTTGAGCTTAGAAAATAGCCAGAAGTCACACAAAGATAAATCAGGCGAAAAAAGTAGCTGCGGGACAATTTTGGTCGAGTTAGAACACATAGAACAGGGGCAGTATGAGAGGGCGCATTATCATGTTGCAAGAACCATGAGTTGTCAGCCCATAGTTCTGGCCTCTTTTTACGCATAGCTTCGCGCAAACGACGCATATCGCTCAAAAAATATTCCTTGTTAACAGTTTGGTCGGTCGGAAGGAATTCATAATGAACTACAACACGATAATCCAAAAAAACTGTCAACATGACCTTGATTTTTGAGCGAATTTGACGCGATTTTTTCGGTCTCGGCCCACCTTTTGCCGATATTCGCTCGATTGATCGGTAGTTTCCATGTCGTAAGCGTAGATCCAAGTCTCATCGCCCGTAATAATGCGTTTTATAATATCCTGATAGTCAGAAAACATTGTTTCACACACTTCCACGCGGAGCTTTTTTCGATGAAATTGACCGTTTTTTGGCACAAAAATCGCCAAATGCACATTTGGCGTCGTACAAAACTAATCGTAACTTAAACACTAATGAATATTTTAACGTATAATTTTGCACAGATGTTAACGATAGTAGTGCCAACCTAAAAGTACAAACATTTTTTCCGATTGGAATCCCAAAATTTTTTAAATTTAAAATTCCCGGTACTTTTTGCCCACAGTAGTAGCATGAATTTTTGAAGGATGAATTCAGTAAATTATTGTTAAACTAACATAATATGCGAATAAATGGGAACAACTCAGCATTAAAATTGTCAAAAAAGCTTGAGGCATTCGATTTTAACTGAAAAAGTTCATATAGAGCTCCGATATTCAAAATATTTGCGACAAAAGGAATTGAAAAATCATAGTTAAAGCAAGTATTTTGTAATTGGTTTCAGAAAATTCGGGATTGCCGTAGGATTGATATTATATTGGAATTTTTTTTTCTGTGTAACAGCAAGTTTTTTTATTTAGTTTTTATTACACTGCAAAATTGACTTAATTATTTTTTTATTTTAAAATAATACATCAAAACTTGATGGTCCTTGTCGGGGAATATCAATACTACTCTTATGAAAATGAATATTGAAACAATATTTATGTGGTAATTTTGTATCTGCAACTATGTATGTATTTGAGGGAGTTGGATTTTTGCTTTTTTATTAGTCATACAATTTAAGAAAACACCCTAACACAATTTTTTGAACACTCTTAAATAGTTTTGATTACATTTAATTTTTAGGGGATTAGTTTGATAAAAAAAAACAATTAAATGCAGAAGACACCGCATTAACTTCTATTAATGTATTGGTTTTTTCTAAAAAATCTGTAAGACCAGCAGGGAGTATCTGCTTGTTGAGCAGTTTTAAATCACATGATGATTATTTTTTTTTTTATATATTTTTGGTTACTTGTGATGCTCTGTTGGTCTTGCGTGTGTGTCTAGTGCGCACAAAAGGGAAATTGCTGCCTGCTTTACGAATTTGCAGCAAGCTCCGAGTGTGTAGAAAAAAGAGCGAAAAATAAAAATATATAAAAGCAAGTGCCCAGCTTTAGACTGGTGCCATTTGCATTTCGTATTTCGTATATCGCATTGAAAGCCAAGCTCAGCTAACAAGCGCAACATCAGCGAAATAAAAATTAAAGAAAGAAAATGCAAAAAAAATAGGTAAAAAATATTGTAGTATACTTTTGAGCTGACCCTTTAACTGCCAAGCAGCTGCTAACTGCTGCTGCCGCAGGGTTATCAATGCTATCCAAGATAGTCACACACACACATATGTATATACTCCTCCACATACTCATACATACATTCAAACACACACATTTGATTGTGCTAAATTGAGTACAATTAAAATATAGTAGTAGTAGACGACACAAATGAGCATCGAGCAGAGCTGTGAGTAGTTAGTATGTATATTGTGCTGACTAGACAACTTGATGTGCTCGTTTTTTTTTATAATTTAGGTGCATTGCTGAGGTGAAAAGAAGTTGAATAAAGTAGCCATAGTCATAGATAAAGTATATTAGTATTAATCTGCCTGGCATTCTAAGTATTTGGCAATTGTGCAAAGGTGCTGCCAGTTTTCAGTTTTTGCGGTGCTTTTTGTTGTGCTTACTTAAAGTACAGAATCAAAGTGAGTTTTGAAGTGTGCTTATCGCTTAACTTAGTTGACGTACTACTAGGTGCTTAACCAATAACTACATAAGTACATTTCATTTACAGTGCTTATGTTTAACAAATTATATTAAGTGAGTGAGTCAACACATTTCATTGTGACGACCATTTTTCAAACACAAAAAACAACTAAATTGAGTGATACTTAGAAAGAATTAAAAGTATTTGGGAACAAGCAAGTTAACAGCTAACAAGCAGTTGTGTATTTCACTTTTATGGTTAAATAATATTTTATGTACGCAATAAATGAGATGGTAAAAATGAAATCGAAGCTTTTTAAAAGTACAATTAAATTGGATACAATAAGAGATAAAGCTATGACCTTCACAAAATCGGAAATATTCCCAGACTCCTCGATAAATAACAACAATAAATTTGAAAAAAAAAGAGTTTCCCTGTGCATTTTAATTTGAAATTTTGGTTGATTCAATTCAATTAAAGCTGCTTAAATAGTTTTTAACATATTATTTTTTTTTATAAAATAATATTTTTTTTAAAAAAATTACCATTTTAATTTATAAAACTCCCAATTTCTTATAACATTTTAAATTTCCATAGTTTATTCCAACACATATTTAACTAAACACTGCTGGTTAATTATCTGACCAATTCCGATTAACTATATCTATTCTGAAATATTAGCTCAGTTTGAATTGTTATAAAAAATATTCATAAAAATACGTAGAAAATTATAAAATTGGTTTATTGTTGCCTTTACAAATGGCGGGCTCGACTCAGGTGACCACCATATAGGCAACAAACAAAAGGACACACATAATACTAGGTGTAAAAAAGTGGCAAAAACTGTGAGCCAGATGCAAATGTGTTAACTGTGCAAACATGCAGGTGATGGCGGATGGCAAATAAAACTTAATCAAATGTGTCAACAGAATGCAAATTAAATACAAAAATCAAATAATTTTTGTGCGAAAATCAATTTAAGGATTTTCGCTATGTTGTTGCTGTTTTCTGTTCGCATATTTGCATAGCAATAAAATAAAATAATAAATAAATATATATAAAAAAAACAATAGCAACAGCATTTTTAAAGGTATGTGGGAGAGGTCAAAGGGGTGTTATATAGGCGCCAAAGTGCAAAATGTGTGCCAAAAACAAAACGCAAAAGTCGATAGAAAGTATGGGCTCAAAATATTACACCGAGCTGCTGCAAAATTTTATTAAATATGAATGCATACATGTGTATAAATATATATATATATGTATATTTAAATGAGAAACCAAATAAAGAATAACAACTATCTACGGTTTACCGCAGTTTTAATACCCTGGCAGAGTGCACTTTTACGTTACGTTGTGGTTAGGATACTGAAACTGGAATCTTAGATGTTCCGCAGATGGAAACTTCTTTCTTTGAAAGTATTATGCCGTTTTTATATTTACTAATTTATCGGTTTTAAATTTTGACCAAATGTTCCTCAAGAAAAGCTGATGACTTTTAACAAAACCTAGTTTTTGATATATAAATCTTATAAAGCCTGTATGATATCTGTAATACTTATATTTTGTAAATTTACATATAAGGATAATAGATCAATTCATTAAGAAAAGAGGTATATATCCATTACAGCATCGGAAATACTAATAGCAAGGATAATAGAAAAACTTGTAAAGCTGACCCTCTGCAAGCACATTAAAATCTATATGAAATATGTAAATAAATGCAATGAAAATTTTGCATTATTTGCCAAAGGTACACAACAACAAAAGTGCGGCAAAGCAGGAGGAACGGGGTAAGGGGAGCCGGGTTTGGGTTTGGGTAACTATGGCCTACTTGGGCCAGTTGGGAGTTTTGTTTACATTTATAATTGCATAAATTTAATTATGTAAATAAATCAATTTAATATTTAATGTGGTCCCTTTGCGGGCACACACACAGTATATACAACAACAAAAGAGTAAAAAAATAAATAAATTAAGCAACAACAATCAACTAACTAAATTTCCAAAAATCATAAATTCTTGGTAGATTATATTTGCAGTAGATAGTTTTGTATGTATAGTAGTAGAAGTAAGAGTAGTAGTAATAGTAATAGTAATTGTATTATATTTGGTGCGCTTACAAAAACACAGAGCTCATGGCGATTTTTTTTTTCTTTAGGTGCTATACAAATTACCACAAAAAAGTTGAATGCATTATATCAAAAATATGAATTATTATATATTTAGAATATATTTCCAATTCGGATAATGCAATTTATCTTTCATCAAGACGTTTGAGAGTCAATTAAATAACAAAAACACAATATAGGAGTTGTGCTAAAAAAGTTTTTTCAAACTTTTCTTTATAGAGATACAAGTGCAAAAAGTAGTCAAAAATTGCGCCAAAAAATATGCAATTTTATATTACCAATTAAAATTTTTATTTTTTTTTTGTTTTGATTAAATAAAAAGTTAATGAGGTTAACATATTGAAAACTAAAAGTCAAAGCAAAATTAAAGAATTGAAAAAGGCGAAAGACAGAATTGGGGCAGTATATAAATCAAAAATAATTTTAAAGCAGATTTGCATCTGAAAGCTCGTTAAGAGTTCAAAGTTTTTTCGAAATTTTTATCGAAGTTCTTTACTAGAGAAATTTAACATACGAGTATTGTCGGAGGAAAGCATTTTAAAAAAGGGTAAACAATTAATAAGGAGCTTATTGGATTACTCGTATCGGAAGTACTTTTTTAATCATTGTAACAAAAATAAAAAATAAAATAAAAAATATGGAGTATTCTTTTCAAGAATGTGAGGATCTACAAATAAAAGAGGTATTAAATAAATACTGCTGCGTTCAAAAAAATATTTGTTCGCAGCATATAAAACATATTATAATATATATGGTATTTACTGATAGTAAACACACACACACACGCAAAAATATACGAATTTTTGATTTCAACAGAAACAAAATTATATAAAAAGGTGAAAAAAAAACGCTCCATTTTGCGTTCCATCAGTTCCTGCGTTGGATGCTCGTTATCAAAATTCAAAAATTGTACAAAAATTGGTTTGATTAGTATGATGTATATATATAGATAACTTTAGGTTTAACTAAACTCATTGATAAATAATTTTATAACAAAATAGATAATTTAAAATGATAACATATGAATGAGAATGGCATTAAAGGTAAAGGTAAAATAATCAATAATGATAAAAAATAATAGATACGATTTGAGTTAAAACTTACGCATAGGTAAGATTGTCATTGGCATACATACCATCCTCTTGGGTGCGAATTATAATCGGATGGGAGCGCGGACCATCGCCCACCGAGGTGCCGGCGAGTACCCAGATCTTGTACTCGGTCCAGCGTTTCAATTCATCGAGCACTATTTGGGTCATGTTCAATGTGAGTGTGGTCGCCTCGTCGTCCTCGCGACCCACCTCCACGAACAGCACCTTATAGTATATGATGCGCCCATTGGAGCGCTCCGCCGGAGGTGGCAGCCAGCTAAGTGAGATCGTTGTCGAGCTGTTCGCAATAGCCGTGATATTACGTGGCGGTGCACCTGGTACTAATTACATAATAGATGGGAACGGTATTTTGTGTGGTTTTTTGTTTTTTTTTTTTTTTGATAGTTGTGATTGATTTTGGTTTTTTTTTTGCATAGCCAAAATTATGTTGAGATTATTGTAAGTTTATTAAGTTTGGTTTAATATTTATATAGCGTTCAGCGATTAGCGGTAAAACCAAATAAATGTTTGTAAAACGAAAAACATGTAACGAAAGAAAGCACAAAACGAAATATTTTTAATAAATGACATAATGGATAGGCTTAAGTATATAAATTGGTATATTAAATAATGAAAATAAAACTCAAATATAGTCAAGACATAAGTAATTAAATCCAATGGTTTATGCAAATAATGTTGTAGTTGCTTTTTTGTTTTTGTTTTTTTTTGCATTGCAAGAAGCTCAAAGTTCTCATTTGAAGCTTCTCTTGAAATAATTGTGCATATTTTTTGGAAACGATTTTCAGCTGAAAATACTAAATATATACTAAAGCTAAGAGAGAGATTAATAAATAAATGCATAAGCATATATAAAATACTAAAAAGAAAACATTTATCAAGCATGCGAAAAATCGTCTATAAAGTTTATAAGTATAGCTTAAATTAAAGTCTCACACACGCACACACACTCAGCGCACACACATAGGCATAAGCAATATAAACACACACATGGCATATGAGTTATATAAACATTTAATTTGCATAAACCATGTGGTTTTAAAATTTTATAAGTGCTATTTTGGAGTACATACATAAAGAATAGAGCTAAACTAAGTTTCTACTAATAAAGATATGGTTATTTATAAATAAATAAAGTTGGATATATGTACATTTATATATTTTGAGTAACTCATTTGAACGATGTGCAAATAGTGTTCTAATAAAATGGCAAAGTAATAATATACCAATTAGTATAAGTTAGACGAATACGAAATACTGAAATAGGTATCAAAAACAACTGAAATAATTTATTGCAAAACTGAAAGCTAAGGAACAAGTCAATTTAATACAAATGCAAATACAAAACTCATTTCTCATTGCTCAACAGAATGCCACAAAACAAATGTTAAGCCAGGCACCACTAGAACCACTTAGTATTTTAATTATGCGCAAAATCATGCGTATAGTATGCAAAACGTGCAAATATGAAAACCAAAAGTGATGGATACATAACAACGCCTAGATACTTCCACATCTACTTCCTCATCCATTTCCATTTCCTCTACCATTTCCATTTCCATTTCACATTTCTCTTCGCGTTTCAAAATCAATTACTAAACACAGACACAGATCCGTTGAGAAGTTGAGAGTATTGTCTACGAATTTTGGTTTTGTGGTTGAAGTTGCAGTTTGCAATTGCATGCAGAATTTCGACACATGCTTTGAAATAATTGCATTGCATATGCTTTACTTTTCTCATCATTTGCATAATTAAACACTTGAAACATAAATTATAAATGCAAATAAATTCTACACTTTTTGGTTTTGAACAAGTTCATACAATATCTCATGCGTTTCATATTCAAAATCTAATTTTTAGTGTAATTTTTCATCAAAATTTGTTGCTGTTTTCTCAGGTGTTGTAAAAGTAATTGTTACTGTCATGTGGTGTTGTTTACCATGTTTTTATTTTGTTTTTTTTTGGGTTATTCATCAACAGATTACAGGTTTGTAAGGCACTTTTAATAGGTTTACAATATACAATTTTAATAGGTTTACAATAAATTTCAATTAAATAAAAGCAAAACTTTATAGCGCGGAGATGAACTAAGTTAAATATGTTGCATACATTTTGGCGTATAATTTGAATTTAATTTTGAGGTAATTTTTAACATCAGTTTAAGTTTTACGTATATACATAAACTTTAAACTTTAAAATGATCCTTCCATTTCAAGTACTGCTAAGGCTAACTTTTGGAATATTTTTTGACTTCTAACTAAGTACTTGAAACATTATATTTATTTCAATAAATGAACTATTTTTCTTATATTTTTAAAACTAATAAAAAACAAAAGAAAAACTATACAATATTCTGTGATCTGTTGATTAAACATTGTATGTAAGTTGAAGTTTGGTTTTGTATATTTGCAATTTGTGTGCGATAGTATGCCTAACTAGACTGTTGTATGTGAATGTTCGGTTTATAACTTATTTAAACTAACTAGGTGTATGTTTTACATGTGTCATTAAGTATAGGCTAGACCAGTGTATATGTATAATATGTAATATAAACTGTACTAATTATATAATAGTTAAAAAGTTGCAAGAAACGAGAACATTCACATATGATACATTTTAAAGTGGAATATATTTATATAATTGTAAATTATTATAATTAAAGGCAAAAAAGAGTGCAATTCATAACACACTTTTCTTTTCACACAAACACACACACACACGTACACACACTCGTTGGGCTTTACCTGTCTCCTTGTGAGGGCCATAACACACAATACGCACACACACACACACGCAGAAGGGTTTCAACGAATAATTAACTACATTTCAATTGGCATTGAATTGGCAAAATATATGTATGTATAAATGTATATAGTTATATATAATAAATGGTATATGTATATATATTTATATAGTTAAAAATTAAATTTCTGTTATATGTTTATGTTTTTTTTGTTTTGGTTTGTTCTTAAACTATAAAAACTCGTACGATTGCTACAGCTTAATAGATTTGTTTTTGGTTTTCTGGAACCTAACTTAGTATTTAAACACGAGACTAATCACTTACCATATTGCTTGGTGCGTACTGGTATTGGGGGCGTGGTAGCGCCCTCGCCGCGCTGCGAACGTGCTGCCAGCCATATATAGTACAGGGTATCAGGATACAAACCATCAAGCGTATAGGACTCAGAGTTCGAGATGCGCCTATTTGAATGGGTAATGCACATATTAAATATTAGAGATAATTATATATTTTGATTGTTAACTCACTTGTGATGATCCTGATTGGCGTATGTATCATTCCAATAGAGCTCATAATGGACAATATTCTCGCTGGAATGCGTCGGCTTGGACCATTGCAATGTGACTGCGGTCTCGCCGATATCAGTGGCCCGGAAATTGCTCGGTTGTGATGGCACACCTGTACACACACACACACAGATACAGATTCAATGTGATATACCCAGGAGCATCCATCCATCCACGTGCGCATATATTTGGTTTCGGTTTTTGGTTGGTTTGGTAATAATGAAACGGAAATTACGGAAATTAAATAAAATACAAACAAATCAATGTGGCGTTTATTTATATATAATGATTCAGATACACTCCAACACTCACGCACTTGGACACCCATGTAGTTGCCTATAAATCGAATTGAATGTGTTTTAAATGTGATTTTGTACCTCTCTAACAAGACCTCTGTCCACATTTTGACCAAATTCCGTTGGTCCAGTAAAAGCAAATATTTTGGTTTTTAAATGATTTACATGCACCCAAGAGAATAGATATTATTATTGTTTAATGGTTTTAATTGTAGAGCATCCCTCTATTTTCTATTGTCACAATCTAATGATAAATAGCAAGGTATTTTTCATAAGTAGCTCAAAAGTCTTAGCTAAACTCACCAAAAGTGATTACCAATAATAAGATTAAATGTTATATTTCTTATGCCATTGATTTCTAGTATTTCTTTAGTTTACGTATTTTGATTCGTATTTAATTGATTTTTGATAAATATTTGAAATTTATGTTTGCCAAACATTTCGTTTGACTCTGCATAAATTCTTGTATAATCTGATAAAGGACTTAACTGAAATTCTTTTGTGTATATGTGTATACATTTTTATAAATTTAATATTTACACTTGAAATTTGAATAGCTTTGCAGTTGCAATTTTCAATGCAAATCTAAGTAATCCCGAGTTGCACAAAGGACCCTTCGTCAGTCAGTCAGTCAGTCAGTCAGTCAGCCAGGAGTTGGCGCAAATAAAGCTAAGCGCATTAGGCAACCGCTACAAGTGCAACAAATACGGCAAATACAACAAATTTAAAGTCAGACCATAAACTGTTGGCCGCATCACAGCACACTAGTACAACCCACACAGCCCACACACCCCTCTGACCCACAGACCCCCTATAGACTCTACCCTTATCATCCCCATCTCCACCTGGCCACAAAGCTGCATATCAAAGTACGGCAAATGCAATTGCTTCAGCAGTCAAACTTAATGAATATTTGCTGCATGCACAGGCCCAGTTGCACACAAGTACTCATATACATACATATATACAGACATACACTCTGCACTCAAGCACACGCGCACATACTCAGATATAGTCATTTATAAGTGGGTGGAAATTCTTAGGCAAATGCCTTTTATTCAAGAGAAAACTATGCGTAAACCTTGTTAAGTCAATGCCAAAAATATTGAGAAGTGTGAAAAGAATTTAGTTTGTGTTCAAGAACTAGATCATGTGTTTTAGATGCCAGATAGTTTATAACATATTTACAAACAATAAAACTTATTTGGAAGAATGGAAAATATAAATTGCAATATACACAAGCCAGAAAAACTATGCGTACACACTTTTTTTATTTTAACAGCTATTGTAAGTCAAGTCATCATAGTAAAAAAAATATATTTGGAAAGGTCGTTTAAATTGCGTTTGAATGATGCAAAAATTTCCTTAACCCATTAAGTACCCAATGAAAAATTCTAATTTTTATGAACATCTACTTTTTCAACTTTTATCCTCGATTTTTTTTTGATGCAACAAAATTTTTAAAACAATTCTAAAAGTAACTGCAAAAAAATTTGAATTGTTTTAAGAATTTTTACGCATCAAAATATTTTTTAAAAAGGTTAAGGAAATTTTTGAATGATTCAAACGAAATTTAAACGACCTTTCCAAACATATTTTTCTTACTATGATGACTTGACTTACAATAGCTGTTAAAGTAAAGAAAATGTGTACGCATTGTTTTTCTGGCGAGTGTACATAAAATTTATAATTATTTTAACTTTTTTATCTAAATAAACAAGTTTTTTTAATTAATGAAGTTTTAAATTTAAAAAATTATTAATTTATATATTTTGGTTTAAAAATTTGAGACAGAAATTTTAAACAACAATAATAATTGTTAAGGTGACTGATTATAGTAAATTCTCTTGCCAAATGGTGATAATAATAATAATTGAAATAACTAATAACACTAGTTTACAAAATAAATTTTTTTTTTTGCAAAGTGAATGAAAGCATTTTTTTCTTATGGACTTTGGCCGGCTAAACACGAAAATGGCATTTAAAAATTTTTTTATGGAAGCGTTTTCGAAATATTCGAATTTTTTCGAATTTTTGAGGTTACTCCAACATTTTTGAGTATACTTCCAAATCTACTTATCCAAAGTTGCCAACCAAGCACTTAAATTAAAGGTAATTTAATCTTCTTCAACTTTCTTTCATAGAGTATTAAGATCGGTTCAGCAGTTCAGGTGCTAGCGATTTTATAAAGTTCGAAAATGGGCGTTTTTTGTGATTTTTTGAGCTTGAAAGCTAACATATCGTCCTGGAAAAAATAGAAATCCATGAGATACAATTTTTTTACTCATTTATAGTAAAGCCGATACTGTTTCAAAGAAAATAAGGTATAGTTTATGCAAATCCATCGACATATGGCGAACTAATGCAGCTTTAACCGGGCCAAAAGTTGTGGAAAATGCTCGCCTTTGCCCTTGCACATATACAAGTGCGTTTGGTCGCTGCATGTGAGTACCGCTACAATCGGTGTTTTACTGGTGCTAGGTGTTTCACGTAAATATGCCTTACTTCGCCATCTGTCGATGGATTTGCATAAACTATACCTTATTTTCTTTGAAACAGTATCGGCTTTACTATAAATGAGTAAAAAAAATTTTATCTCATGGATTTCTATTTTTCCAGGACGATATGTTAGCTTTTAAGATAAAAAAATCACAAAAAACGCCCATTTTCGAACTTTATAAAATCGCTAGCACCTGAACTGCTGAACCGATCTTAATACTCTATGAAAGAAAGTTGAAGAGGATTAACTTACCTTTAATTAAAGTGCTAGGTTGGCAAATTTGGATAAGTAGATTTGGAAGTATACTCAAAAGTGTTGGAGTAGCCTCAAAAATTCGAAAAAATGCGAATACAGTCGAACTTCCCTAACTCGAACTTCCCTAACTCGAAGTTTCTCTAACTCGAACAAAATCGAGTGGCAATAGCGTTTACTAGGCAAATTCCATACAATTCTACTTCCCTAACTCGAACTTCCCTAACTCGAATTTCTCCCTAACTCGAACAAAAATATTGGCCCGTACTTCTGTAAGTCGAACTTTTCGGGAAAATCTTCAATAAAGTTTGAATTTTTTTTTCTTTTCTGCTTTATGCTTTTATTAACGAATCGTTTGGATATGTAATATTGATGTATGTACATTAGCATATGGTGATATAATATGATAAAATATTGCATCAACAATTTTTTAGGCTTGTGAAATTGCTATAGGAAAGATGTTCGAAATGTACTTCTTTGTCAGCGCACCAGCTCAATAATATTTATCATGGCACCAGCACGTGTATTCAAATTTTTATCTCTTTAAGAAATTTTTAAACTTATTTGTTAAGAAATTGAAAAGTAAATTATATTAAAAAATGGAAAATGTATGTCATTTGATTCGGGAACGTCTTCTGGATACAGCAAAAGAACGATAAAACCTATTTTTGAGAATATCGACAGGTCTTGAACAAACTGAAATTTTTGTTGTTGAAAATAACAAGAAAAGTTTGCAATTTGAATTGTATTTATGAAATTGTAGTTTCATTTTAAAAACTAAAAAAAAAATTCCCTAACTCGAAGTCTCCCTAACTCGAACTTTTTTCGTGGATAATGGTGATTCGAGTTAGGGAAGTTCGACTGTATTTCGAAAACGGTTCCATAAAAAAATTTTTAAATGCCATTTTCGTGTTTAGCCGGCCAAAGTCCATAAGAAAAAAATACTTTCATTCACTTTGCATTTTGGCTGTAAACTAGTGTAATTAATTAATTAAGAGTTTCGTTGTATTGATTATCTCAGTAGTTGGCGTAATGTGATTATGTTGCCAGAACGTCTTCTAAGATTATTAACAATATTCTTGAGTGACTGTAAACATGTTTCGCTTCTCATTTAAAATTTTAATTAAATAAGTGGGCATAATCTCCGATCAATTATATTGTCCATGTATTAGTGCTCTCCCAGCGATGCATTTCACATTTGACATTCAATATGCTACACTGGGTGGGAGGGAGTGAGTGCTTGTTTGTTTGTTTGTGTGTGACAAGTAATTGGGTTTGATTGGGCAATCAATTTTGGGTGCAATGTCACTTACCTTGCTGTGTCTTCACCTGAACCGGAGTGGACATAGGACCGGCTCCCATTGAGGTGTACGCCTGAATGCGGACTGTGTAAATGGCATGAGGTGTTAGCTCCGATACGGTTGTCAATTCGCTATTGTCAATCATTCGAGAATTCCAAGAGGCCTCCGGTTGATTTGAATTGGTTGTGTAGTACACCTTGTAGCCCTATGGAATGGTAAAATGGGCATGAGTATGAGAATTTAATGTTGTAGGCCAACTCAGGAGTTAGGTGAAATATTAAGTAAATTTTTATTTTTTAAATTTTTGGCCAATGACTTGTCAGTCCACACTCATAGGCTTATTCAACGCTGACAGCTGAAACTTTTACGTATGAGATACAAAGCAAAATGACGAAAAGAAAATGTTGTCTGTCTACAGAGGTCTGTCTGTGTAACCTATGAGTATCATTTTACAAGGAGTATATTGTCGATAGACTAAAAGAAGATACAGACGCTCTAAGTACATATGGAAAAATGGAATAAAGGTCTGCAGAAATTCCATTTAATTTGGTTACTCATTACTTAAATAGTTTTCAATTGCTACCATATTAACATGGACTTTAACAAATGGGTTATTAACCACAATCTTTTGATGCAAAAATAAAATGAATTTCCTTTGTGTGCTAAGGCAACACATAAACTGTTTGAAATTGAAAAACTGATAACCAGAAATGAAATATGGTTTTGTGGTCTCCGATTTTTCGAACTTTATAATTTTGGCATTGCGGTAAGGACAGTTTGCAGCTGCAGCACAACAATGGAGACCACAGCAATTGCGGCCTAGCACTTTGCTCGATCAATGTGCTCCACAGGCCACCAGGCAGTTAGCCGAAAGGATTTCGAATAAGCAGGCGAACGAGGTTGAGGATGAGGAGAAGTAGTAAACTGGCTAACTGTGTGGCTTTGATTTCATTCGCACATTTCCATTTAAACGTTTTGCTTTCTGACCTATCCTGCTGCCCTCTTCGGGCTGACAAACATGGCTAACGTCATTTGGCCTCTCCATGTGACAAAGTGTCGACCCCTGACTTGGCCTAGAATCAGAGTCAGAGTAGAAGTCGTTGTCGTTGTTGGAAATTGTGCATGGGTTGTTGTTTAATATGCGTACTTGATGCCAGGTACTTACGGTCACTTGTCCATTGGGCGTCTCTGGCGGCTCCCAAGTAATAATCATCGTGGATGAGCTCAAGGGGCGCACTTGCACATTACGTGGTGCACTTTCCATTTCTGAAACAGAAACACAGACAGAGATACATAGAGAGTGGGAAAGATAGAACAGATAGAAAGAGTAAGAGAGTATTAACATTGTTAAAAAAAGTTTAAGATGGCATAGCAATTTTCTTTAAGTGTTTTTAACAAAGGATATCTGTTTCATAATTTGGCAACGACACTTGACTCTAGAGGAATTTAGTTACAATTCAGATTACGATGATATTTCACAGAAAGTAAGTGTGAAATTTATAAAATATCAAAATTATTTTTAGCTTCATATTTATTAAGATCTGATATCAATCGATGGCTAACTAAATATGTATGTAAATAGAACAGAATTGTTCGGATTCGATGTAGTATCTATCGGAATTACTTGTTATAATTGTCAATCCTTAATAATTTGATTGATAATAAAATAAAAGTTATTTCTTGATTTTTTATAAAAAAAGTTGAAAAATAACTCTTATTTTCAATTTTTTATGATAAAGAAAAGGAAGTGGAAGAAAGAATCATAAAAATCGATTGAATAAAAGTTGAATTGAAATAAGAGTTGAAAAATAACTCTTTTTTATAATTATAATCCTCAAAATTGAAAATAAGAGTTAAAAATAATTTTAAAAATAAGAATAGGAAGTAAAAATTTATCCTGTTGTTGGATAGTCCTTCCAAAAATAGCATATGTGCAATTTTTTTAATGCCCCTGTCATTGTTTTAGTCCTTGATTTTTACTCGAATCATAACTCTTATTTGCAATCCCTGATTGATACTCAATAAGTTAAAAAAAACGATAATTGATAGATTTCAGTTTCTCTCAGAACTAAGATTAATTAAAAATGCTTAATTGCAAACGAACAAATTCCTAAATATTAAGAAATTTCTTGTACGATAAGTTATTGTTAGGTTTAATTCGCTGGTTCAATCAACTCCAATAATTGCATATGGAAGCCAAAGCAATTTATTCTTTGGCCTTCTGATGTTATACGTGAAATAACTGACAATAGTTTTCGATCATTTACAATCAAATGCACTTTAAATACCAACTCGTAAGCCCAATTTTTCAGCCGGGGTTTCTCCCTATGCTGTGTAGACTGCGCTCAGTGTCAGTCATGCATATGCAATTTGGTTAAATGAATTTCAGCATTTTGGCAATAGTCAGGGTTTTAAATCAAATACACCAACCGAAGGGGACAGGTGGACAAGGGAGCAGGAGAGCAGGAGAGAGAGGGGAGATAGAAAACCAACGGTATTAGGGCCGCCGCACAAATGTTTTAAAATGCAAACAATCATCCATCACAATTCCTGGATACTGGCACTGAACTTTTGTTGAATTCCGTCCATCCGTCCGCATTTCTCGTCATTGTGTACATTTTTGGGTTGTGTTGCCACGTCAAGTCCGGCGCATTATAGTGCGAATTTTGCATTTATAATGTGTGCTGCAGCATTCGCACAACACAATAAAACACAACACAACACAACAGAGCACAACAGAACACAGCACATACATTAACTGAATTTTGCTGTTCGCAAAACATTACGAAAACGAACTTAAAATCAGCCCAAACTCCACAACCCTTTCTAACACATTGTTAATTTTTTGAACTGTCTGCGTAGTCCAACAATATAGGCCCGGCATATGCAATGGGCATACAATTCTTACACCCTTCATATCAAGTGATAAACAGCATATTGGCGAGATCACAGAGATAAACTATTTAAAATCGAGATTTGCTGGCAATACATTGAGAAGAAGAGAGGTAATTTTAATTAAAATAATTATTATTATATCTTATAATTATAAGATTTTCCTCAAGATATTGCTTAAACAGCTATCCGTGTCGGCTGACCACTCAAAATTTCAAAGCGTCGGTGAAAATAGAACACGTTCTATTCCATCGGTGAGCGATAGTGAGCGACACGGACACGAAAAAATCTCTTTTTGACAAAAAGTGTCGGTGAAAAAGTGCTCGTCTGAAGCGCTCTTTACAGATTTTCAAACCAGAGAAATAAAGTTGAAGTTTAATTAAATTTGAACATTTTTAAAATGTTTTCTAATTAATGAATGATTTAAAATTTGCACCTGATATATTTTAAATTATTTTGATTTTTTTTAAGATATAACAAGACACTTTAAAACGGAAATTGATTTTGAATTTTAGGAAGTAGAGCACTGACTTAATTAAATACAATACAATGAAAGCAAATCAATACCAAATATTTATTAGATTTCTAAAACTTTTCGAAATGTAAGAGTATGTTCTAAGAATTTTAACTTTAGCTGGAGGTATATTTAACTAGCTAGCTTACTTTAAAGCAGTGGTGGGCACGCAGTTGCTCCGGGAGAAGCGGCTGATCTCAACTATTTTTGTGCCTGTTCGGCGCCGTGAAGTCGCATTGTTGTGCTCCCGAATTCAGATCTCGTGCCCACCGCCGTTTTAAAGCTCTTCCAATTCTGTTAACCTTAAGCTATGCTCAGTTAGTCTGTATAAAGGATATTTTGTAGTCTAGCAGATGCCCAAACCACATTTGCACATGTTTGAAATGCTTTTGCGAGGCGTGAATTTGTTGGACAGGCGCTTATGCAGTAAAGAGGAAGCTGGAAACGCAATGGAAGAGGATTAGTGGAGGCAGGAGGAACCACTGCTAATTAGTGGGAACAGCATTTGATCGCCCCAATTGCTGACAAGCGTCATGAGTTTCTAGTCAGTTTAGTTGCCAAAGCATGCGTATGCAATAAGGGGAATTCGATGGGGATGAGGGTGAAGGAGGAGAGGGAGGAGAAGGAGTCCGTCCACTTCCTTTTCTTGTGCTCTCCCAATTGGTTAATGGCCAATCAATAAATTCCAATTCTCACAATTTTACTGCAATATCTACATGTGCCACTGCAGCGTTTTACCCACAATTTATATCGCAAGCATCTCATCTGTTACACCACTTGTGTGTGTGTAATTGTATGCGTGAGTGTGTAAGTGTGTGTGTGTATGGCACGAAGCTATTGCCGGATAGAACCCGGTTGCCATTTGCCGGTTGCTGGGCTAAGATTTGCATGCAGCACATGGGCACTCCAAAAATTGCAATAGCTCTGCCAGGCAGCGGCTTTCCGTCTGGCCAGGATGTCCTCTCTCGACCCCTGGATCCCCAGATCCGACCTCTTGCTGCGCGGCCTTACTGTCTGCCAGTTATCCTGCCAGCTCCTTGGCTGTGTGCGTCGTGTGGCAGCGTCACGTAAGCTGCATTTAAGAGCATATACATTACATACGGATACGCTCCATTAATACGTATCCCTTGCATGCCATGCTCACGCCTACAGCTTATAGCACTAAATTCCAAGCAGCCTCCTAGACACACACACACGCACACCCACACACACTCGCACTACAGGCCCTTTGACCTATAACATGACGAAAGGAGCTGTTAAAGAGTTACCAACACACGTATGTGTGTGTGTGCGCATTAAAGTTAAATGTATTAGACCATATTACACGTATTACAGCCAAATTGGAATATAAGATAGCAGCAACTTCAGCTTAACCTCAGATATCGCTATGGATATTCTAAAGAGCTTCTAAAATTGTTTCCATCTTTTGCGTAATGACCGCGAAAGTGAAACCTGAAATCTTATGAATTAGCATGCAGCAAACTTGTTCCGAACCACGCTTAACCGGTTCAATTCTTTTGGCTTTTCAAAGCGGATCATAAACCAAAACTGTCTTGATTATCCCAAAATGGGTAAAGTCAAATCAAAAGGGACTGAGTTAAATGGAAAAGTTCGCTCAGAAAAAAATATATAAAAATATCATTATTTTTCATACATATTTTACTAACTATAATTCGTTTTTAGGTAGATTTTAAAACTGTGTAAAAATAATTATAGTACCTTATATAATCTTAGAAAGGTTAGAAATCTTTCTTTAAAATAATAAAGAAACAACAAAAGAAAATAATCAGGGGTATTACAAAAATCGTTTTCGCTTGAATTTGACTTAAATTTATATTAAATTAGTGTCAAATTCAAGCAAAAGCGATTCCTGTGGCACCCCTGAATATAATTTTTTGTATCAAATTGAATTTAGGTTTGAGTCAAAACCTTGACTAAGAGGATTCTAAAACAAGCTCGCGAGCCAAAACCTTGCTCTATATATTTTCACATTTTAAAGATTCACAGGTTTGAAATTTATACCACAACTTGTGTTCTGGTTCTTTATTCGAGTAGTCTAGTGCTCAGTTAACCTGTAGCTTTAAAGGACTTTTTACAGATTCACATTATTGTTTAAGTCATAAGTTCAGAGCCGTTGAAATGTTCTTCTTTAGATTAATATTACCATAAAAAAGCTATTTTAATGTTATAGTTTTTTGCCACCTGTTTTACCGCTTCTGTTTGAGACGATTCGTACTTAACATTTGCCGTTGTTATCCAACGCTGGTGTCTCATTTAACCGTCTCGTGTTTATGACAATCGATTGTTGCTTTTCTCGTTAGAAACCATAAATAGATCTTCGCCAGCTGCTACCTAAGCAAAAATTGAATCGAACCAAACCGAATCCCAAACCCAATCCAAAAAACCTAAAGTGACACGTGTCATTTGCGAAGCTGCTAGTTTCTTTTCGTTTTTTTCACTGCTTGCAATTGCTATCGAAATAATATTTCGAAACGATATTGGGCAAGCGATAAGCATAATTGCGGCAATAAAAGTTTTCAACTTTTATACGACAAGTTACAGAGCATAAAAAAACAGGACGAGAAGGAATGCAAAAGGCAGACGCAGGCAGCGTTGCATATACGCACAAGAGAGAAGGAGAGCGAGCAGAGAGAGAGAGAGAGGAAGAGAGTCGTAACCATATGAGGACATTGATGCGCATTCATAGCAAACGCATAACAATGCAAACTTTATGCGTTGCCTGCCACATTGTGTGGCAGCAGGGGGCATAAGCAGATGCCTGGGCTTGTGGCAGCTGCCTGTTTACACACACACACTCACACACACACACATACATCAGCAGACAAGCATAGAGACGCAGCTGCGTATGCAACGGTTTTTAAACATTGCATTTACCTTTGATTCTACTTGCTAGAAGCTGTTTTCCTAGCCAAGTGCAGGAAGGGAAGTTGGTAGACGGGAAAAGATGGAAAGTAGAGGTAGAGGAAGATTGGTATAATGTTATGTGAATGCTCCTCAAGAATTGTTATTGAAATTGTTTTAGCCATCAAATTTTGTTTGCCGCCAAAGAAAAGGCTTGGCGTACTGAGTCTAAGGATACTTACTTGTTCCACCGAATGAGAAATCACCTGAGAAGCAGAACGCATGAGAGAGACAGATAAAGAGAGAGATAGAGTTAGGGAGAGAACGAAAAAGGCATTACGAGAACGGGTTAGTAGCGCACTTTAAATAAAACCGGCAAAGAAATCCACAAAAGCAAAAATAAAATCAAATTGCACAAAACAAAAAGAAATGCTTGAAAAAATCCTGTTTTTTTCCGAGGCAGCGGCATGTGAGAGAATGTGAGAATATACAGAGAATATACATATGTATGGAGAGCAGTTAGTGGGTTTATCTTGGAATGGATTGCTATTTGTGTTTGCTTTCATATGTAGGTTGGATATACTCACTTGTCTCACCGGTGGTACAGGTCGCCGGCGCCGACGGCGAACCGCGTCCAATATTGTTCACGGCAATCACATAGAACTCGTATTCCGTGTAGGGGCTGAGGGCACGGACCACATAGTACATGGTTATGATGCCACTTATCTCACTGAAGGCCTGATTCGCATTCTTTGGCTTGTACTGTATGACATAGTATTGCAGATCTTCGGGACCCTTGTACGACCATTCCAGGCGCACCGATGTCGCGGTCACCTCCGAGATCTGGACATCCGTCGGAGCCGTGGGTAGTGCTGCATTTTGGAATAGTTAATTTATTGAAAAGACTTTAGTTTATATCCCAGACCAGAGTTAATTTGTTAAAAATTGTAAAAGTAAAATAATCAGGGGTGCCACAGAAATCGCTTTTGCTTGAATTTCACTTTAGTTTCATACAAATTTAGTTTCATATAAATTTAAGTGAAATTCTAGCGAAATCGATTTCTGTGGCACCCCTGAATATGTAGATGAATGGAAAAATCTTAGATGTACTATCTTTTAATACATAAATTACTTTGAAATCTTATTGTTGCTCTAAGCAAAAAAAAAGGATAATATAATTTAATAATTGTTCCTAATTCAAAAGATAATAAAATATTTATTTAAAAAATATCAAAAAGTACCAAACGTACTAAATAATACACACAAAAATTAGTTTTTTTAATTTTAGGCATAAGCATACTATTTTTTTTAAATTTCTTTTATCGAAAATAAGAAAAAAAAAGATTTTGAAATTCAAATATAAATATTATTAAAAAATAATTGACTTAGAAACCATAAATACAAGTTATTGGTTAATTTTTTTTTTTAAATCAACAAATAATTTTCACTTTCAAAATTAAAATTATTTAAAAATAACGGGCGTTGATGCTTCACTCACATTGCACTTTGACCATGGATACAGCTTCGATTTGGCCGAGAGAAGAGGCAGCTATGCAGGTGAAATTGGCACTCTCCTGAATATTATTCAGCTGCAACACATTGCGTCCAATGGGTATATCATTCTCCGGCGTCAGATCATGTGCACCTGCAGAGAAGAAATGTAAGTATCGAGGCTTAGAGTGGTTCAAGCTGCAGACTTACCCTTCATCCATCTGACAGCAGGCATGGGTGAGCCGACGGCAATGCAGGATAGATTTAGATTTGAGCCCAACATCACCTCATTGATGGCCTCTGGTGGACGTGAGAAAGTCGGTGGAACGCGACGTACCTTCACATACAAATTTGTCGCCTTTGAGTGCTCCGTTCCAATGGAATTCTCCGCAACGCATTCGTATTTGCCCTGATCCTCTTCGCGACTGTTGTTGATTTGCAGAATGCCTGTAAGAGAATGTAAAGAACAAGTAATGTTACCATTTATGTAGTTGAAAAATTGCAATCTCTATATATAAAATAATGGCTGCAGATAATATAGTTGGCTGAAATTCAAAAATGTGTATACAATATACATTTAATAATCTTTTTATTTTTATTTTAAAATTTAAAAAACATAGTAAGTTAATATTTGTTAAAATTAATATTTTCAAATAAGTGCTTGCGCAATAAGAGCAGAAAACAGAACGCAAAGTTAAAGTTAAAGTTTTGAGCGATATTTCTGAAGAACGAGGAAGATATTTTATTATAGATACCTATTTAAGGACAGATTTATCCACAAGATCAAACTGTTAAACCTCAATAAAATGAAAGTTTTTCCCGTGTTAGGAAAAACACATTTAGTTTAGGTAGAACATCTGTACCTAAGATCCCAAGGATCCTTTGTAGTTTACCCCTTTCACAAGTCATAATTTGTAAGATTGAAAGGGATTATCTAATCGTTCTACCTATTAGTGCTCTCCTAGACTACCTGCTCACCTATAAAAGGAGCAGCAACTTTAAGGAGACAACTCAGTTACTTATTAGCTACTTGACAGTAAGCACTATCATGTTGTTGTTATCATCACTGCTCCTCTGGAGCTTCTTGAGCGTTCAAGGAACGAAATATTTAACCGTTGACACACACATGGAGTTGCCAGTGCTCAGTGAACAATTGGAAATGATCGATCTGCTGGACTTGAGTGATAGACCCAGACGCATGGTGCAGCCAGAGTTCCACAATTCGGCCTCAAAGTTTCTGCTGGAGGTGTACAATGAGATAAGCGAGGAACAGGAGCCACAGGAGGTGCTGCATCAGCGGCACAAGCGTTCCTTGGACGATGATATTCTGGTTACCAGCGTTGATCGACAGGAGATTGCCAATTGTAACAGCATCTTGACTTTCTCCAGTCGCATCAAGTCGCAGTCCGAAGTGATTAATGAGAAGGATCTTTATATAAGCTTCAATACGAATGATGTGCCCACGGATCTGATGCTATTTCAGGCCATGCTGCGAGTCTATAAGCAACCCAGTCTGCAAGAGGAATGCCAGAACTTCACAGTGTCCATTTACAGAAGAATCTACAGTCATCAGGGCTTGAGTGATGATGAGCCAGTCTATCGTATACTGCACTCTGTGAATACCACAGCGAATTTTAAGGGCTGGCTGGAGTTCAATCTGACGAAGACACTGCACTCCTGGCTGCACCACAAGAGCCTCCAGCAGCCGCAGCCGCGTCACGAGTTGCGCATCTCGGTGGATGTGGCACAGTTGAGTGTCCTAGATGCGGGTCTGGTGGCGCCACAAGCAGCAAGACGCTCTAACCTAGAACCTTTCATTGTCGGCTATTTCAATGGACCCGACCTGCTGGTCAAGGCACAAAAGCTGCGATTCAAGCGAGAGCTGAAAAAACGTAAGGTGGCTTTGCCAAGTGCTCCCCGAATGCCTCCGCCAGAACTCTTTAAGCCACCACCATCCTGTGAGCGTCTCAACTTCACTGTTAACTTCAAGGAGCTGAAAATGCACAATTGGATCATAGCACCCAAGAAGTTTGAGGCATACTTCTGTGCCGGCTTTTGCAATTTTCCACTCGGCAACAAAATGAATGCCACGAATCATGCGATTATTCAAACCCTGATGCATCTAAAGCAACCGCATCTACCCAAACCCTGCTGTGTACCCACTGTACTGGCCTCGATAACCATACTGAGATACCTAAACGAGGACATTATCGATTTAACCAAATACCACAAGGCGGTGGCCAAGGAGTGTGGCTGTCATTAGAATAGTTTAGAAAGCGGAAGCTCAGAAACAGCACATATGGAACACAATATATAATTTAAAAACGGCAAAATAATAAATAGGTTTCATCTTGTAAGTTACGAAATAAGTGTTAATCTTTAGTAAAAATGAAATAAAATACAAATTTTAAAATAGAAAAAGACGCTTTTTGTAATTGAATAAAAATCTTCTACGAAACATGTAAATAAATAAAACGTATAATTCAATAACTATTCTTGAATGTTTATATAAAAAATATAAAAAATATAGGTTCCTGGCTTAAACCATATAAATAAATAATGAGAATAATAATTGTGAACATTCAAAAATAATTTGATCTTTTACCAAATATGTAGTCATAAGTAATCTAAAAAATATAAAATAATCAGAAATAATCAGAAAAAATAAAAAATAATCCGAAATACTCAAAAAGATTATTTTTGACTATATTTGTTTTTTTCTGATTATTTTTGAAAATTTGTAATAATTTTAGATTTATTTTTATTTTTTGTAATCATAATCATTAAATAATCACAAATTTTTCAACAGTGAATTTTATAATCACTACGGTTATTTCCAAAAATAATCTAATTGATTAGTAATTCTAATCGAAATTTTAACAGGTATGGTTTAAGCCAGTTCGAACAAGTTTTGATTAAAAGCAAACGACATAACTGTAGAAAGAGGCTCAAGAGTGTTTAGGAGAAAAAAATCTAGAACTTTTTCAGAAATTTAAAAAACATAAGTATCATCTTTTATGATTAAATGGCTAGATTTTCAAATTACGGATAAAATTTAGTGACCGGTTGAAAAAGGGCATAACTATACTTGAAACCAATTGATGTTTTAACAACTTAATCATTAATCTTAATAAAACTTTTTAATAGTTTGTGCTCCCAAATCTCAATCGTCATTTGTAAATCCAAACAGAAAGCTTTAGTGATATGTATATTTTTAAGACTTTTACGAACTCTTTTTGGGTAGACGTGGCATATGTAAGTATTCTTAAGATCTTAGATTTGTCAATAAATATAAAAGCCAATGCGTGCTTCGGTCTTGTCTGTGTTGCCTGCTTTGTAGCTTGACTTTAACGGCCGAAACCCACATTATACTCATTGGCTCATAAAATGGCCATGGAGTTTACCTTCTTTTTATGCACTGGCTGGCGACATGGGGAAGGCGCAACACATGAAAATTAACACAATTTTTATATGATTTTAAAGGCCGTATAAAAGTTATGACAGTGTTGTTCTTGCACGCATTGGCAATCTGCCTCAGGTCTATTAAATATCGAGCGCACTTTTCCGGCATATTAAGCTAATGTGACTGATACACACACACACACACACACACACGTATATATAAAGTGTCATAAAGTGTTGAAGCCTTCGCATTATATTTATATGACCAATAAAAAAATGAAATATGTACTACGGGCTAATTCAGATGTCATAACACTGGGGAATATGAGACTATAAGACAATCCATAATACTCTGCCAAATGCATATAAATTGTTGCTTTTAAATCAACAGTTTGGACTCATAAAGTTATGGCTCAATGTGAAATGAGTGTGTGATTGTTTTTACCCATTAGTTATTAAATTTTTTTATTACGCTGGAGGAATATAAGCACAATTTTAACAAAACTCTTTACTGCCCCCAACGTCTAAATACTCAAAATTATTAGCGTAGCATACCTTTAAATAAATTCTTTAACGTACTGGGTATAGTTTTATATAATAATTATATTCATTATGAATTACAAAGCCTGAGCTCAAATGCTGTATTAGTTTACCAATTGCTAGCACCATATTTTGAATTTCTAATCATTACATATTAATTCAAATATGCAACATTTTAGTTTCAGTTCATGCTGAATTAATCATCTAACGTTGATTATTCAATTTACGCTTGGATACGCCCCAATTAATCAGCTGTCATAATTTAAAATTTGTATACTCTTTTATATGGCGAATATTGTGAGTCAATAAATATTCAGGCTATCAAATATGAATGATTTATGGCAACTATTCATTTGCACCATTTCATACTTTCAGATTTAAATCGCTTCATTATTTATAGATCACATATTTTGGCGATAAAAATTGTCGACACTTTTGTGCAGCCATTTCGTATGTGTTGCGATTGAATTTCAGTTGTTATACAGATTTTTATTTTATTTATTGGTTTACGTTTTTTTTTCTATAAAATGCGGAAATTTTTGCAGTTTTGAACGGCAAATCGATTGAGAAACTTTAACGTTCGGATGTGCAATGTGAAACTAATATTTATCTCAATATAAAAGCTGAGATGCATCACATTTTTTGTATTTAAATAAGAGATATGTATGACCCAATATTCATTTTAAATATTTGTAAAAGAATATATTTAGTGTGAATAACTCTGTTCATAATTCTAAAACTTGATTAAGGAAACACGATATTAAAATATTTTTAATTTAAAAAACACCTTTTCTAAAATTTTCTTTAAAAATTATAACAAAAACAGGCAATGCCGAGCTTCCTTAGTTTTCATAAAATTAAATTTTTGGGGGTTAATGAAATTAGTTAATATACATACATATTTCACTTTTCTTTATCGGATTATAATTTTGGATTATTTCATAGTATAAACAAACTGTGGTGAATAAATGAAAAGCTGCAGCTAATGCAAATAAACTATTCATAGTTGTAGTTTTTGGATAGATATGAATGTGAATGTGTGTGTGTGTGTGCTTGACTTGATGTTGGCCACTTAATGAAAACGTTGTCTGCTTTGCTTCGTTGCCTTTCAACAGTCGAATAAAATACGGGAAAAAATAAACCACAGCGAAAAGAACAGCAATAATACGAGGCGACACACAGACTACAGTTGAGTGAATCATTTTAATGACTCGAATTTTTGCAACACCACCTCCCTTGCAGGAAGTGGATGCATATAAATTGTAGAAACGTCGAGCCGTGCTAAATGTTGCAAAATATCATATAGCCCACTCGTGTTTATTATATGTGTTTCTGTTGTTTTGTGTGAAGCGAGCAAAGGAAAGGAGAACAAAAAAAGTAGGATAAAATAAAATAGAATACAACAATAAAAAAATAAAGAGAACAACTAAAAATGATGCACAGCGCTCGATGATTGCGGCGCGGTTTTTACTGTGCAACGTTTCAGTTTCAGTTTCATTTTTATTTCAATTTTATTTTTTATTTGCATTTGTCGTTGTTGTTGCTTTTGGCCTACGTTCACCTACATGCATCAAAGTTGATTGTTGTAAAATTTATTGCATACTTTTTGGCGTGTTGCTGGTGTACATTTATTACGCTTGTTGCGCTTCACAGCAAACGATTGTTGTTATTGCTGTTGTTGTTTAGAAACCGTTGAACCATTCAAACAACCATTAAATGCCACTGCATTTTAAATAATCGAAATATTTGAATGCACAGTGTATATTCGTATACAAATACACACACTTGCCATTTATTTCAAGGTAAAAGTCCACAGAGTGGCAAAAGAAGAACTTGATTAAAATTTATGGCAAGCAACTTTCATTAAAATTGTTGGCAAGCTGGCAAAACATTAACATAAGCCACTCACACACACAAGCACACACACACACTAAGAGGGTAAGAAAGATGAGAGAGGTAAGAGGTAAGGACCTTTTTAGTGGGGCAGCTTCAGCACTTTGTGAGTGGGCTTTGACTGTAGCAATAAAAATTAAGCTATGCTGCATGCATCTGGGTGTCGTTTTCCCTGGCTTTTTCACCAGTTGCTCCTTTCTGTTACAGTGTGTGGGTGTATGTGTGTGGGTGTGGTGTAACTCTTATGAAAATTAAAAATTCTTTCAAGCCACATAAAAATTAAGAAAATATCTGGCAAACGTTGGGCTAAGGCTGAAAATTGGCTTTGAAATAAAACGGGGTTTTAAGGCGGGTGAACTTGTTTTGAAACAAATGAAAATTGGTTCAACTTGCTTAAAATTAAAATAATTCAGTTTGCTAATACGTATATTCAGAGGTTTGTGAAGGTGAATCGAACTTGGAAATTAGAGGTAGAGACTATTTTAATGTCCATTTTAAAAGGATACCGCATGCGAATTCCGAAACGTTTTTAAGGAATTTTAAAAAAGAAAAAAAAAACCAAGACTTAAATTTTAGGAATCCAAAATTGGGAAGAAAAAATTAGGAATCATAAATTAGGAATTTAAGCTTAAAAAAAAATATTCAGAGTACGAAAATAAGGGAAAACTTGTTAGGGGAAAAAAATTTGGATTTTTCGCGATTTTTAATAAAATATTTTTGATTTCGGCTTTTTCTAACTTGTGTTTTCCAAATTTTTGATTTCTTAATTTTTGCTTTCCCAATTTTTGTCTTCCTAATTTTGGATTCCTAATTACTGTATTCCGTATTTCCGATTTGTAATTTCTGATTCCTAATGATTCCTAATTTTTTTCCGAATTTTCGTATTCTGAGTAATATTTTTCGACATTCGTATATAAGGGCCTCGTCACTTCAAATCCGGACGCTTAAATCAGGTTATAACTTTTTTAACTGTTGTTGGATTTTAATGATAGACGGCTTAATTTAAAGTGTATGCTTTTCACTGATATTTATTAAAAAGAAAAATTCAATTTTGTTTACAGCAAATAAATTGGCGAATTTTCCGTTTAATGCTTGGGAATAATTTCTGCACACATTTTCTGGCTACTCTCGCAGCATATTTTTTAAAGGCAATCAGCATTGATTTCTCATTTTCCACGATTCTACTAGTCCTTTTCGATTTTCCTTTAACAATTGCCCAATATCTTTTGAAAGGACGGAGCTCTGGGTAATTAGGTGGGTTGAGCCACTTCGGTAGCACATCGACCTTGTTTACTTCATATCACAGACTCGTCGTATTTGAATAGTGGCACGTCTTAAAACCTGGCCAGAACTTAACTGGGGATCGGTGCTTGCGTATTAATGGCAAAAGGCGTTTTTGGAGGCACTCTTTCACGTACACCTCTGACGACATTGAGGATGTCGTTACAAAAGCGCGCGACTTCAGACCACATCTACAGATAGCTTGTCAGATTAAAGTTTTCTTTCCAAATTTGTCCATCGTTATATTTTTAAATTTAAGGCAACACATCCACGTTTATGGGCGAAGTGAAATGTACGGCCTAGAAAAAGCTTAAATTTATTTTGATGTATGTTTCATCATCCATTATTATGCACCCTTGAAATTTGGTTAGAACTTGCTTGTAGAACAAACGAGCACGTGTTTTTGCGTTTAAGTTTTGTTTAACCGACCTGTTAAGTCATTTTGCACCTACGTAGGCCTTTATACCTTCGAAAAGTCGATTTCGAAAAATAGTGGATGCGCTGGTTTTCAGTCTTTTCGCCCTATCACAGTGATTCAACTCAGGATTTGCTCGCAACGACCTTATTACCTTTGGTCTTAGCTCACGGCTTTTACAACCACGTTTCGGGGCTTGGTGTTTGGCTCTATTTATAGTGTGAGTCTCCTTAAAACGTTTAATAACATAACCAACGGTTGACTTGGCAATTTTCAAAGCCTTTGCAATCTTTTAAAGTGACCAATTGCGATTTTTTAAGAAAGTGTGCAGATTTTTTTCATGTTACGCCTTTTCCATTATTTACCATTCTGCCAAGATTGCAACAATTTTATCAAAACTTTCCAAAAAGCAGTATATAACATTTAATAACAATCATGCATACTCAATTTTGGAAAATAAATTAAAATGGTTTTCAAAAACTTGCTAACTTTGCGTCCGGATTTGAAGTGACGAGGCCCTTAGAAAGATTTGATTCGGCTTTTTAGAAACTTGATCAGATATTCTTTAAGTCAGACTAATTAGCACTGGTTTTTAGATAAATCGAGATTGCACAAATAGTTTACGAATCAGTTCACACATCTCAGACTTTAGATTGTGAATGCATACCTTGAGCCCCACCACATTTATGCAAATTGGAATCCCAAGCATGGTAATGGTATGCATTCCGGAAGCATAAAATGGAACCACTCCTTCATTTCCACATCCCCATCCACATCCACGAACAAATCCAATTCAATGCGGCGACGTCTTTATGTAGCAGCTACGCATCGCTGGGCAACGAGTGCTGCACAATTGTTGGTTAGCTTTTTATGGCCACACGGACTATTTAGCCAAAGTCAATCACGGCAACAACGAGCCAGCAGGCCAGCCAGCGTACAAAAGGGCAGCTGTGTTGGCAACGCGTTGTCGTCTTTTGTGCCACAGTTGCCGTTAACAACAGGCGCGAGACAATGGTGCTCCCAAAAGCTGTTCCCTTGGTTTCCCCCCTCCACGTCTCTTTTGGATTCTTCTTCGCTACGTACATGGCACACATGTGGCATGCCACAACTGCACTTCCGCTTGCGCAGTCATTTTCATATTTTCAAACTTCCGTTGTCACACACACACACACACACACAATGTGAGTTAGACAGAGAGAGAGTACGAATAACTTGTCGCCTGGCTGAATCCCAGAGCCGCTAAGGCGTGTGCTCAGTGCTTCGCGATGTGGCCAAATGGGATTATTAATTAAATTATGCTTTAATTTAAGTAGTCCTCAACGTCTTTTGGCAACAATGTGACATTTATGACGGCCAGCCCCCCTATAAAAGTGAAAAGTTTCAATTTTGATAATGCACCAACGGACGACTTATCAACCTCACCTCACCTCTCCCCCCCTCTCCCTCCTCCCAAAAATGGTGAAAAAACTTGACCGACTCCGTAACGGGAGTAATTCCCAAGTGGCGCCTCTACTCTCCACATTTCTCTAGTCATGCACATTTTGGGCAATTACTGTCTCAATTTGAACAAAAGTGACTGTCAACTCTTTCGTCGACGAGACGAGTTGGAGCTAAGGGACGCTGGGGTATAGGGTAGGGGTATGGCACGGGTAGGGTAGCTCATAATTTAAGCATTAAACTTTCTCAAATGCTTTCAAGTTGACTTGCCTTAACTACAGTTTTACAGCTCAAGTAAATAATTGCGACCCTCCTCTTTACCCAAGAGCAGAACCGGACTGGAACCGGAGTGGAACCGGAGCCAAACCGGAGGGGGAGAGGCGATTGTAATGATGGGCACAGCAATTAAAGTTATAGTCGCCTGGTTATTTTGACGTTGGCCTCGTCGAGCGCGTGAGGATGGCGATTGCTTGTTTTTAAAGTTACTACAGCTAGTGTAGTTGAAGTTTAACCAGAGCATATAAAATTACAAAAAACAAGCAACTCAGCTTGGAGACTGCGACAAGGTGTATGCGTTTATGAGAATGGCCAAACATAAAGATTAACCTGACTTTATGTGTCGACGACACGACACGAAACAGTAAAACTTTAACAGCATATACGGCTAGTTAAGACTTAAGATCTGTCTACTTGAACTTTATTGTAGTTTTAAAAAACATATAAAATGAATTTTCAATTATACATTCGCTTTTATAGTTTCTTTTAGTCGAGTTCAATGCAAGTGATTGCCTCTTTGCTTTCTCTTCAGCATCTTGTTATTTTACAATATAAAAACTGTTACACTCTTTTTTTATAAGTAGTTCCAGAATTAAATCGAAGAGTAGCACAAATTCCTAATTGTAATTGTAATCGTAATTGTAATCTATTCAATAAAAAACCTCAATAATCTTAACTTGATTCTTAACGCGAAGCATAGAACATTTTTAATAATCAATAAATTTGACTAGTATACTTTAAGATCATGAAATCGTTTAAATAACTTGTAGCATAAATATTCAATTGTTAGAGCAGTCTACGACAACACTTGGCAATTTTGTAGTCATCTTGGAGGGGTGATGATACTCGGGGGTGACACTTGTACAAGTTGTGCGTAAGCTCATTGCCCATTCCATGTGCTGGCCATTAAGACAATTGGCCAGGCAAAAACCAATTTCTGATAAGCCTCATTTGCTTAAAAGCCAAATTATGGTATTTGAAAAATATTTGCTATGGCTTTTGCGTTATTTTTTGTTTTTTTCTTTCTGTCCCTTGCCCCGACCCAGTTATAAAGTAATTTCCCCAGACGCATTGAACCCTTCTAAAAACGAAGAACATGGTCAGTACAAGCCAATGCAGGTTCTTCTTTCTTTTTTTTCCGACCTTCTTTTTGTTCTTATTATTTTTATTTTTTATATTGAACAATGCCCTCGGGGACTATTTGGCGGGCAAGCGAATAAAAATAAAGGTATTATCCTCAATATTATTGTCGGTCTGTCGCACGGTCGTTTGGTCGTTTGGTCCTACGGTCGTTTCGTCTCTCTTCAGTTCTTCAGCCTACGATTCGCTGTGGACAGAATTAACTATCAACAGCAATGCGGCAATGCCCCAAAGTAATTTTAAATAAAATATTTATAAACGTATTTGAGCACTGAAGTGCGACCGTTGTCATTTGCTGGCGAGTAGTAGAAATAAAAACATAAACAAATAATAAACGCCGAATGCAGATATTCATATGTCAACGAAAGTCTTTATTCACTTTAGGAGGACTATTAAACATATTGCCATTGCGGGCATCAGCTCTTTAGTTTAAACTTGGACATGTTCGAAGCACTTAAAGTCTATTTTATTGTTAATGCACATATTTAAAAAAAAAATATATACAGTATGCCACCAATGTCTTCATACAGCATAAATTCGTCAAATTTGCGTATAATAACTTACGCTTTTATTCACTTAAATTCCGTTCTTATGATACAAAAATTTCTTTAACCCATTTTTCAACTTTTTTCCTCGATAAAAAAAAAAAAAACTATTTTGCTGCAAAAAGTTCTTTAAATAAATCTAAGAGTGACTTCAAAAAAATTTTTCAAAAATCTTTAGCTAGGTTAAAATAGTAATTTTTATAATTTTCAAAAAATATAAAAATTCTATCAAAAAGATTTATGAAATTTTTTTTTTCAGTCACTCTTAGAATTGTTTAAAGAACAAAAGTTGAAAAATATACATTTTCTAAAATTCAAAATTTTCGATGGGTACTTAATGGGTTAAAGAAATTTTTGTATCATAAGAACGGAATTTAAGTGAATAAAAGATCAATATAAGAAACCCGCATCAAAAAATCTTTATTATACGCAAATTTGACAACATTAGACATTGGTGGCACACTGTATATAATGTTATATTACAATTGGTTTCCTTAAGTTAAGTTTTTCCGTTTCGTTTTTGATTGGTAATAATACATATTCCCGATCAATATATGGTTTGATTGTGCCAAAGATTTTATTCAAATTGATGTTACTTTATGGTGAAAGTGTTTATTCCTTGAGTTTTAAGCTTAAAATACCTATAAGTTATTTTAAAAATGATTTCACTTTCAAAAAACGCATATTTTTCAATTGGCCATTTCTTCAAATCCTTTTTGTGTGGCATTCGAAAACGATTTGCAAGCAAAGTTCTTCTTTATATTCAACTCCTTTGCATTTCTAAAGCATTATAATTTATTCATAAAATCAATAACATTGAATACGAAGCCTTTGCTGGGTCTATAAGATGCATTGGGTACAATCTAATAAGACGGGTCCATAATAATCATATTAATAAGTCTTAAGGCAAATAGGGCGTGACCGAAGGCACAATATGATTGCAACTAGAATAGGCACGACAAAGACAACACGGCGGGAAAGGGAAGACAAGAGCAGAGAGGAGTTAAGGCAAAATGGATCCCGAGGCATTTTATTAAAATAATAAAGTTCTAATTTAATTATGAACGCGAGTACAAAGAAGAAAAAGTAGAAGCAGGAGATGACAATGAGCTATGTGAAGTGCGACTATGCCGAGTTACTTTTCATTTTGATAACTCACGTACCCCTCCCGAGGGTCTTAATTAGCACGCGACGGCCGTATAACCGAAAAATCAACGCGCCTCAAGCTGCCTTTTTGGTCGGTCGGTCTGTCGGTCGGTCGGTCGGTTGCCTGTGGTTGGGACGGGACTTTGCAAAATAAAGGACCATAAAGTGCTAATTGAATAAAACGGCACATGACTTGCATAACTTATTATGAAATTCATATATATGTATGTATCATTACTATGCAGCCCCAGAACCAAACAGAACGGAATCCGTAAAACAGAACAGAATCAAACCGAACCGAACCGAACTGAAACAAACCTAACCCGTCCGCGCCTAAAGCGTAAATTCATTTCATTTTCATAAATTTAAAACCTACTTTAAGACAACAGCAGATGGGCAACAGGACGAGCAGAAGGAACCGCTTAGAGACGTTTAGAGCACCCAAAAGGATATTTAGCTGGCGGAAATATTTTTACGTTTCGTTTAACGTGCCAAAGATGGTGGCGGCGTTGTCGACTGTCTGTTGTCTGCCGTCTGCTGGCACCTCTACAATACATATCTCCTCCTTCTCCTCTCTGGCCAACTTCTCCCATCCGAAACTCTCTGGAAAGTTGCTTGGGCCCACGTAAAACTAATTTAACCCGCAAAGTCCACGGCCACTTTTGTTCGTGTTACGCTAAATTAGTCGACCTGCCCTGCCAGTTTCGACCAGAGACCAGAGAGAAAATAAGAGCAAAAACAAAAAAAAAAACAGAAATGAATTTGTTTCAGCTGGAATACGAATAGGTCAGGTCGGATATTGTTGTAGTCGGCTGTGCACAACAGAACAGAGAGCACATGCACCATAAAAAATGATTTTACCTTGGGGAAATTTTTGCAACAGTTTTTAATTTGTAATGCGCTACAACCACTAAAACAAAGTGGTTAGTTCTTTGCCTAGGTAATTGCCACTGCCAATGGTTATTGGATACGTAATATCAACACCAGTTGAGGCTTTTTTTCTACATCCATCAGAGAATTGTAAAGTTTAAAATACCTAAATAGAAAACGTGGACATTTTTAGTTGGCGTTTTCATATAGAAAATGTTTTAGGAAAATACATAATGTAGATCAGGGGTGCCCAAAGCTGCCTTATGGATGTGCACGCACCAATACAAATAAAAACAATGCGCACGCACACATGAAACGAAAGTATTTTTCAATTCTATGTGTACACGGAAAAAAAATAGGAACATGTTTCTTCAAAACAAAAAACACAAGCGTCACACGTTTCACAACGAAGTAAACTTCTTCTTTTTCGGTGTACACCAAACGACAAGACAACAACAAAATACATTCGATTCGCCACAGCAAAACGACGCAATACAATTGTTTTTGTTTTGCCAGCAACGAAGGTCGACGGAAAGCAGACAGTGAAAAATTTGTTCTTGTTTTGCCAGCAACGAAGTAGACCGAAAGCGTAATGTGCGAAATTTGTTAGTGTAATTTTTCAATGTGCACCAGAAGCTTACCAATGTGTATTCTCAATTGCTTCCCATATCCTATGTGCAATACAAAAACAAATGAGCGCTGTGTGCATAGGTGCTGGGCATCCCTGATGTAGATCTTACAATAGAAATTTCTGCTTTAGGAGAATGTAACTCCGACATTGTAGACTTTAGAACAGCGGTGGGCACGCAGTGGCTCCGGGAGCAATGACTGCTCCCAACTATTTTGCCTATAAAAAAATGTTGTTAAAGACTGTAAAACTCAATTATCTTCTTACATTTCAGGGATACAGGCCAAAATCTACGTTAAGCTTTGTTCAATTGTAAGATATCTTAACCAATATTGTGGTGTTGTCTTTTTACATCCTCAACATACTATATTTACTTAAAATTTGACTATTTTCTTATGGTGCAATCAAATTAAAAAAACAGAGCTCTGGATGGATTTCAAAGGGTATTCATTCCAAATTCTGTTTTATAGAAAATAGACAAAACTATGAATGATTTCAGATTTAATTTTCGAAAGCTATCAGAATTATTGCAGTAGGGTATTCAGCGCAGTTCTAACCATTGTTTGTGAGCAGTCAATTGTTTTTGCAGGTTGTCATTAAGCGAGCGTCCATTTCATTAGCATTTGGTTCGAGCTCTTTGCCATTTTTACCATTCTCAACACGTTGCGAGCTGTTAAAGCGTTCTGACCAGGCCCGACCCATCTGCAGACCTGGCTTCCGGCTGTGGCGACCATTGTAACATGGTCATGTCAGGCGGGCAGGCATTGTTCGGGGCTTCATCGGGTGCTCCTGTCACTGCCATATGCAATTGAAACGTTGAAGCGTTGGTGGAACATGACTGGATGTCCCACTGTGCCCAACTCCCCTATTTGGATACAATTCCCCATAGACAACGCAAATATAATCATTGTTATCGCGGCTGTTGCTGTCGTTTGGTCTGTCGCTCAGTCGTTCTGTCGGCTCTGGTGTTGTCAACGCGGCCATTGATGTCATTTTAAAAGGACTCTTTTAATGCATATTAATGTCAATATTAATGTCAATATTTGTGCTTCTAATGACCGTCGCACCGTCGCGTCGCGTCACATCGCGCCGCGTCCTGTCGGTTTGTTGACGGCTTTGTTAGTTTTCAAATGGCAACGTTTGATGTGCCTCATGTCAGCGTTAATGACATCGTCGTCATCATCATCATCATCATCATCGAGCATATTTTCCGTAATTAGAGTTGGCCCAAAAACTGTAACCCAAACCCCTGGACAAGGTTCTTAAGGAAAAGAGGCGCTTGATTAAAGGACCTGGGCGACATTCTGTTGACATTTGTAAAGTTTCTACCTAATAAGATCTCAACTAGCTGGCTCATAAAACAGGCAGCAGCCGCAGCTGCCCAGGAACTAAAAAGGTGTGTGCGTGTGCGAGCAATCGCCATTTTCAACGGACCAACTTTGCCATTTGTCAGGCCTCGCAGATGTTTCATGAGATGGGCGGCGGCGGGTGGAAAAGGGACAGCGGAAAAGGGCCAAACAGAGCCGAGCAGCTGGCAAAAGTCAAACGTTAACTAAGCGCCGAAAAACTTGTAACACAAAATGCGTCGAAGCATAAGTAAAGTCCTCCTAAGAAATTCAAATGAGCGTAAGCGCAAAATACTAAAAATAAAAGTGAACAAAAAATACCAAAAAAGGTAGCGTCAAAGACTAGAATTTTAATAAATGAAGTCGCTGCTCAGCAAAAAGCAGGCAGAACTATTTGGTAAACACCCTGGCAACGGGTTTCCTTACTGAATGATAAGAAAATATTCGCAATGATAAACATCAAAGAAATGGATAAAATGGATGTTAATATACTTCGTATTTGGCAGGGCGAACAAAAAAGAGAGACATGTAAAACAATAACTTTGAAATGTAAAAGATATGACTGTCTGCGAATTGAAATGATATATTTTTGGATTACTGATTAGACCTTTGATTTCATGACTGTCAGGCTGAAAAGGTTAAGCGTGTAACGGACTAAAGAAAGCATTTATTGAGCTTGGGATGTAGGGAGAAAACTTTCCTATTATAACTTGTAACTTTGTGCAAATTTACTTGAGAGATAAAAGAAGACTTTTTATTTGCATTAAAAATAAATAATAAATGAAAATATCTGACTGATTACATTAAGCATAGAAACATATTACAAGAGCAACTCTAAAGTTACAGCCTTAAATCGAAATCAACTCTCAATTTAGACGTTCGTAGCTTTAATTAATTTCTTATTTAATTGTTTAATTTAACTTACCGTTATTTATGACATATCTGGGATTGGTCATGTCCACCTTTGTCTGATTCTTGATCCAATAGATGTTGGGTGTGGGATTACCAATGGCTTTGCATTGCATTTGGACCGTGTGACCCACTTCGATGACGCGTGTGCCTGGACCCTGCGTTATAACCGGAAATCCTGCGGGTGTTTTATCGCCTGCAATGCATAAAGAAAAGTCGCAAAAATGTTTAAAAAAAACAGCAGTAGAAGCAGCAACAACAAAATGGGTTTCAAAATAATGTTGCATAGAGAATAAAAATAAAACAGAATCAACAACAACAAAAATATGTATGTGGCGTGTTAAAATTTTTTAAAGGGGTATGGAATATAAAATATGAAAGGAACGATTCTGGAAGGGGTAAGCCATATGCCACAAATATACACATACGCACACACATGCATACATACATGAATGTATGTATGTATGCACACACACCCACGCAGACTCGCATAAAGTATTGTTTTACATGACGCTTTTATAAACGGAAGTTGCCGTTTTTTAAAACGTTGCACAGTTGCCTTTGTTGCCGCTTTCTACGCCATTTTGTAAGTCAAACAATGGCGTGCACTACACATACACATATATATAAATATATATATATATATAAGTGTGCGTGTGCGGGGTCAGCATTTTTACTTGTGACAATTTTCTTTTGTGACACACTTTAAGGGCTTGGCATTCGCAGTCGCAGTTGGAGTCGCATTCGGATTCGCATTGTTATAATGTGTGCGAGAGTGTGTAAGTGTGGCCGGTTTAAAGCAAATCCGCAACTTGCAGCCAAGTGGCGGCTGCTCTCGACTGCATCTTTCAAATGAACAAAGCTCATTTACATTTTCCAATTAAATCCAGCATTCAAATCTCCCAACTCCCAACTCCCACATCCCAACACACACAACTCCAGTTCCAATTGCAGCTCCGGCAGCTGCCATTGCACATCTGCCGGATGCTGTTTCCACTCCCACGTTAACCTATTCCCCTCCTTTATCTGTCACCCCCTTCCAGAGCAGAGGTATTTTCACTATTTGATAACGTTTGTCTTTGACTTTGCATGCAAAGCAGCTAAGATGCAAACTAAATGAAGTTAAACAATCAGTTAGTTAAGAGAAGCAATGCGACGTCTATACCATTTTGAAAAAGATCATAACTTCTTTTCAGTTTTTTAATAATATACACTACTGGCCAAAATAATTTCACTACTTTGTTTACTATAACAGCTATTGTAAGTCGTCTTCATAATTAAAAAATAAATTTGGAAAGGTCATTTGAATTCCGTTTGAATGATGCAAAACTTTCCTTAACCCAGGGATGCCCAGCACCTATGCACACAGCGCTCATTTGTTTTTGTATTGCACATAGGATATGGGAAGCAATTGAGAATACACATTGGTAAGCTTCTGGTGCACATTGAAAAATTACACTAACAAATTTCGCACATTACGCTTTCGGTCTACTTCGTTGCTGGCAAAACAAGAACAAATTTTTCACTGTCTGCTTTCCGTCGACCTTCGTTGCTGGCAAAACAAAAACAATTGTATTGCGTCGTTTTGCTGTGGCGAATCGAATGTATTTTGTTGTTGTCTTGTCGTTTGGTGTACACCGAAAAAGAAGAAGTTTACTTCGTTGTGAAACGTGTGACGCTTGTGTTTTTTTTTTTGAAGAAACATGTTCCTATTTTTTTTCTGTGTACACATAGAATTGAAAAATACTTTCGTTTCATGTGTGCGTGCGCATTGTTTTTATTTGTATTGGTGCGTGCACATCCATAAGGCAGCTTTGGGCACCCCTGCCTTAACCCATTAAGTACCCATTAAAAATGTATGTAAATGTCTACTTTTTCACCTTTTTTCTCGATTTTTAAAAAAATGTTTTGATGCAGAATAATTCTTCACACAATTCTAAGAGTGACTGCAAAATTTTTAAAAATCTCTTCGCTAGTATTTTTTATGATTTTTTGAAAATTGTTTAAAAGGCACTTATTCGTCATTTTCATATGAAGACTTGACTTACATTAGCTGATATAAGCTGATATATTTTTTTGGCCAGTAGTGTAAATTTTTTTAAATATATGAAAATAATTAAGAATTCATTAATATACAGAAATTTCCCCGACTTTATTTAGTAAGTAAAGCGTATCTAAAAGTCGTTGCGGTTCTTGTTTATCTTATTTGTATTCTTTGACTTGTTTTTTCGTTGTTTTTTATTTGTGTATTTCGCTAAAACATTTAACAGTGGCAACAACTACAATAATCCGCCCAGGAGTTAGCTGCTTCTTTCCCTGCATGCCCCTTCTCCAAACCCCTCATCCGACAGTCTGTCTGACGTCTGTCTTACTATCAGTCGGTTTGTTGTGCCTTTGTTTGTGTTTTTCAGCGTGAAATTAAAATTTTTAACTGAGAGACAAAAAACGCAACTGCATATGTATGCATTATAATGTGTTCACACATACATACATAGGTTTATATGTACATGCATTTATATACAGACACATATGCATAAATGCAAAACGAGAAAAACAACAACATTGATGTTGACATTTGACGCTGCCGTTGCCGCCTCTCAACGTCCTTTTTATCCTTCCAGTCTACTGACATTTTCAGCCATATTTCGGCTGCATCTATGCCCATGTTTCCCCCCCCCCCCTCCGTTTTCCTTCGTTGCCACTATTGCTTGGTTTTTGGGTGCTTTATTTATTGTTGCAGCATCACTTCTTCGCATCCAACAACAAAACTGTGCCAAAAATTAACAAATAAAACTTTTTATTAAACAAATGCAGAAAAGTGTATTCTGCTTGCTTAGCGAGAGTATTGTATGCGTGTGTGTATGTATGAGTGTATGTGTGTGGCTATGTGTGTGGTTACGTTCCGTGCTTGTTGTGGGATAAAAGAGAATATGACAAATAGACGAGCAGACAAACAAACAGAGTACCGAATACAAAGCTCAGTGTAAATACGAGAATAACGTAACGCTTCGAGAGCTACAGATTTTTCACAGCCAAAGAATATTACGATTTTTTTGTTGCTGCAGAAGCTTAAACCAACATAAACTGCGAAGTTATATTATGCCCGTTTATTGGTACTACCGACAGAATAAATCCCATACATGTTTTACATCAAATAAAAAACATTTAATATACAATGGTTTTTTGTACCCTGTACATTTAATTTTTAAGGATTTCCGAAATTGTTCAGGATTCCATTTTAATTTTTGTAGTATTAAATGCGATAGCTTTACCTTCCGTAAAATCTTCTCTTATGTAATTTTTCTATCTCCAGAATAAATCAATATTCCAAATTAAAAATAAACTTCCTATTTTGAAACAGAAGAACAGAATTTGTCTTAATTTTTAAGGTTTCATATCTTTGGGAATTTTCTACGTTGTTTTCTGCTCCGTTTTTATATTTGTTTATCACATGTATTACTTAATGTCGGGACGGCGCGAACGCCATTCCCGGCTACCAAAAATTGTACGCACGAGTTATTCACATTAGGAATAATCGCAGAGGTCAACTCAACCGAATAGTGCAATGGCCAAGTCTCACTCCGAAGGAACCGCCTTAATGATCACGGTTAACCTCTACGCCAGGTAAGTATGCTTAAATCAGATTACTGCTTGGGTTACCATACAACAGTTGCTTAAACACGTTGGGAATTATAAGTGAAATGTTGTTAAATCTCAGCACCCTGAGATATGCACAACTATTTTGAGAATTATTGCCATAAGAGTATGTAAAAGTAAGGAAATTTGTTGTAAAAAATATTAAAAATAAGAGATTGAAGAAACAGTCAAGATTTTAAATGAAAATTGTATGATACCATGATAAAATTCAGCTATTTTTTGTGTATCTTTACGATAACCAAGCGACTTTATTCAAAATTTTAAAAAATCAAATGACAATTCAAGGTAAAAGATGTTTCAAAAATTATGAAAACAGATACTCTCTCTGCTGGACTTCTTCCCCTCTCAAAAAACTTGCACGCAAAGACAAAATTAAAACTTTGTTTAGTTTCATAGTAAAGTTAGCGGTTAGTTAATTATTCTATGTAACTCTAGAGAGCTTAGTAAAAGTTATTTGTATAATTTTTGCCCAAAGTTTTATTTAAATTTGAAGAGGTTTTTGTATCGCACTTGGAGCATATTTAATGCATAATCCGGTGGCAAATATTTGGCATTGTTCTTAACCAAAAATATGCAGCAGGGTCACTTTCAGTGGTGGCAGACGACATTTCAGTTAAAGACTAAAAGTTGTTGATTTTGATGTTGATGCTTGTTGTCGTTGTCATTGTCATTGTTGTTGCTGTTGTTGTTGTTTTAGTGGCTCCCAATGGCCACATTGTTGCTGTTGTCATTGTTGTTGTTGTTGCCTATGCGTTGCCAATTTGAAAATGCAATGAAAAATTCTAAAAACAGAGGACAGTGCAAAACTGCGAGCATGCCAAACTGGCGAGCACTTCATTTACAGCGCTACGAGAGGTGTCGACGGGAAAAAGGGGAAGTGCAAACGCATCGCTGACCAATGCAACGCGTCAGTGCGTATCTGTGTGAGTGTGCGTGTGTGTGCATTTATTATAAAGCCAAGCAGCACTGGGAGATGCAGTCCGTGGATGCTGCTATTGCTGCTATTGCTGCTGTCGTTGACTGCCAAATTCATGTGGCTTTTCATGCATTTCAATTAAGCTGCTGCTATCTAGTTGGTGGTGCTGTTGGTGCTGCTGACTGCTGCGAAAAGTGTTGGAAAATGTGCCAACAATGTTGAGCAGCGACAGCAGCACGTTGTGCTGTGAGTTTTAAGCGACAGCTATTTTAATGAATTAGCTAATAAAGGCAAAGTAGAGTCGAGCACCTGGCCACAGTTTGCATTGCTTTCAGCAATACGCACACCTTGTCACACACCCCAAAAAACCCACACACACACACACAAACACACACACACACACGCATACATTTCTTCTCAATAGACTGGCAATGTCTTGAGTGTGATAAACATCATTAGGTGGCACAAAAGCAACGTCACATAAAGCGCTTTATTTGCATGTTGTCTGCTTTTAGATGCCACTGACCCCCACACACACACAAACACACACACACCCACACACACAGACATTAAAAGAAACGATAAGGAGTGGTGGCAGCTATAAAGCTCATACACACACAGGTGCCAGGTGTTTGCATTATTGAGTCACTTTCAAAGGCGCATTTTCACGCCGAGTTTTTCTCTCAGTTCAGTTTTTCCCTCCTGATAAATTTGCTGTTTATCCAATGCCTTGGGGAGAAAGGAGACCTGAGAGTGGGGCGGGGTGTTTTTGTATGTATTTGTGTGTATGTCGCCATCGTGTTGGCATAGCAAACATTTTACAGACGCCAAAAGCGTAAGGCAACAACAACAACAACATAAAGTTCTCTTTAAGAGACTTTTGAGCTTGCCTTTCGGTCTTTTGGTTGCCTTTAAGGATACTCAGGAACTGGCCACAGGCAAATTTGCATATTTTAATTATTCATGCATTTTTAAGATTGAAAAGAGGTGCCCTTTTCTTTTCTTCATCCACCAGTTTTTTGTTGCACGCGGTCAGTCCAAGGATCGACATTTTCCACTTGCCTCTTGCTACTTGCTACGTTTCGCGTCCAGTTCGTCAAAATGGCATTTTTCCACTGGAAGCACATTAGCATTAGCTTTCTTCTTGCTTATGCTGAGGCATTTGCATCAACTTGTTGTTATTGCTAAATTATTTAAACATCTAAGATGACTGCAGTATGGATTCTTATTTATAAGAGGCACACTTAAGGCTTTTCCAACAATAAATTTCTATAAATTACAATTCAAATTGATAAAATAGCAACAGCTCGTATAAAATGGAATATTTTGCGAATATTTTCAAGTGCATTTCAAACAAGTAGGAACGCTACCCGTTACTCAATTTAAATTCATATTAATTTAGTAAAAATTACTGCAAATTTTGCTACTCAAAAAATACAGAAGAAATTAGTATTTCTCCTTGAATTCGATATAAAAAGAAAAGGTATTTCATTTGTACTCAGAATTAATGAATGTACACTAAATAGAGCTAACATTAATTGCACAATTTATAGTTTAAAACTTTTTGTCATTAATATGTCTCTCTCCTCTTTTAGTTTAAACAACTTCAACTGGATGCAATCTAGTGGAAACACACTAAAGATTGTCTCATTCATTGCTGGTTAAACTTGGTGTCAATTTTTTGGAAATTATGCAGAAAACTTTTGTAGCAAGCAATTGAAAACAAATCAAAACACCAGCAGTCAACAATTGTCGAAACGTTAAATGTATTTATTATAGGCCTCGACTTGGTCTGTCGTGTCCACTTCCCCTCCCTCTCCACACAACCAAAGTAAACAATTGCGTGACTGCTTAGCAAAGTTTCAAACCAGCAGTGGAAGTACTCGTAGCGAAGCCAAATTTCAAACAAAACATGCTTGAAAATTGAGTGTTTATTGTGTTAAGTAGGCACACACACAGGCGGCAGTGGAATCTGAGAGAGGAAATAAGGATAAGAGGAGTGCGACAAGAAAAGGAAACTGCGCCTACGGCAACTACAAGCAGAGTAAATAACCGTTTTTTAGTGGCAGCAGCCGGAAAATGGCAGCTTGCTGAAGATGTTAGACAATACCAACAATAAAGCCGCAAGTGCCAGCGGCATTCACAAAGCAAAAAAAAAAAAAAGAGAAGAAAAAATGAGAAAAGAATGTAGGAAAAAAAAATGAAGAATAATGAAGATATAACAAAGTTTTATCCACAAGACGCCGGCAAATTTGTGGCCAGTCAACACTTCCTGTTGGCAAAAAGGATGTGGCATACAATCAAGTGCACTACATATACATACTATGAGTGTGTGTGTGTGTATGTAGATGTCACATGTGAATGCTGCCTGCTTGTGTACAAGTGACATCAAGCAGTCCATTGATCAGCCTAATGAAGGGCCAACGTTTGCCTAATTGCTGTCGTTCTTAGCAGTTCTCATTGTGTATATCGTACATCGAACTCAACACTCAGGCTGACAAACAATTGATTTTAAAAGAAGAGCCCGGTGAATGGGCTAAAAGTGCTACCAAAGTGTTTGGTAATGAGACAATTGAATAGATAGAAGGCCGGTTGATTCACAATAATTGAAAATTGACAAGCTGGTTGCACGAGGAAAATGCATTAGAAGGGAAGGGTTTCAGTTAAGTGGGTAGAGAATTGCTTAATGATTACGATTACAAAAAATCAAAAATAATCAGAAATAATTAAAAATAATCAAAAATAATATTTTTGGGTATTCGGATTATTTTTGATTTTTTTTTGATTACTTCTGATTATTTTTGAATTTTTATGACTATTTAGTAAAAATCAAATTATTTTAAATTTTCACAATCAGAGTAGCTAAAGCTTTTGATAATAGTTGCTTTTGTAGTTTCATCAGAAAATAGTCAGAAAAAAATCAAAAATAATCCGAATACCCAAAAAGATTATTTTAGATTTCTGATTATTTTTAAATAATTGTAGTAATTTTAGATTATTTCTGATTATTTGTAATCGTAATCATTAAATTATCACAATTTTTTCAGCAGTCACTACGATTATTTCCAAAAATAATCTAATTGATTAGTAATTATAATCGAAATTTAACAGGTATGGTATAGAACCAGCTGTGCACATTGTCAATGCAGTATTCCATATGTTTATAACAATTCTATAGTACTATTTATAGTAGTCTTAGTAATATTTTAAGAAACCCATATTCTTGATGTCAGTTTTTGATGAATTCTAATCTGTTAAATGCTTAGACTAGACAACATTCGTCTGTTAACCGGCAGTACATTGGTATACCACAGTCAGAGAGGGAGAGAGACGAGAACCACATCAGTGCTAATACAAAATGCAGTAGAGTATAAAGCATAAAATGTTTGCTGATTACAGTTATATGGCAACAATTTGCTGACTATTCGAGCTGTCCGCCGGTTTTTGCCAAGCAACGATACGGCGACAGAGATAAACTGACGGACAAACTGACGAACAGGATTGTAGAAGTAGATGGTTTGTCTGTTTGTTCAACTGTCAGTGCAGTCGTGATAGTTGCATGTGTATCCACTGACAGACGACATGCAGCACAGTCAGACAGACAGACACATAGACAGACAGTCACAGTAATGGAGATGGGCAGAGGAACAGAAGGTGTAAGGGGGTTAGGGGAAAAGGGAGCTAACGTACATCTTATTAAGTTTGCATTACGAAGGCGGCCCCGGAAGATGGTCGTCTTAGATGCTGGAGTTTCAATTTCGCTGTCCAGACCATGGCCTGTCGAAGACTATTTTAACATATAGCACGCTCACTTTTTCGTATTCTTATTCTTCTACTTTCAGCCTGACTCCCACTTCCCTATCTCTCTCTCTCTCTCTCTCTCTCTTGCACACACACTTGCACTACTGCTTGTCGTTCTCTATGTCTCTGGCAGCGACTCACTACAATTTAATTTAATTTTTCTTGTCGTAGACATTTGATAATGCTGCCTGCTGCCTGCTGACTGCCAGTAAAATGTAACAAGAAATGTAGCAAATGGCATACAGCAGCCACGCCCCCTTTTGCTGCCAGTTGCCACTACTATTGCTGGGGATGTCTGCTTCTGCTGCTGGCAGTTATGCGCTGGCGCATTTTATAAATTTTTAAACTTATGACTCATTTTTATGCATTTCCACTGACTGCACACTGAGCCCGGCTAGAAACAAATGCCTGGACACAGGCACACACACACACACACACACACAGCATGTGGCCTAGGGATGGAAATAGGCAACCAAAAAAGTATCGAGCCAATATCAAAACGCAAATGATAACGAACGTATCGAATCGATCAATGGCGTTTTTAGTAATATGAGTAAAAAATAAGTAACCTAATTAATTAACTTTCTTCATAAAATATTATAGCAGTTTAAGTATTAATTTTTATAGTCGTGTACCATTTTTAACGAGCAAAAATCTCTTAAAAAAGAGTTAAACTTAGTAGGTTATTTTAAAGGCGATAAACAAATAATCTGTAAATTTTAAGCTTGATATAATTTGGTTCAAAATGTGCCTACTTAAGTTTTACAACAGGAAACCAAACGCTATAAGAATCTTTTTCGATATATCATAATCCAAACTAATTCAACCTACTCACAGCATATTTGACTACATTTTTAACTATGTTTAGTTTTTATTGCTCAATCCAGATTTTATATATATAAAAGATAAAATAAATAATTTTAAATATTAATTAAAAAATCTGCGTTTAAACTTTATTTATAACTCCTTCATATACAAAGACAAACTGATTTTAAAAAATATCGATTCTCATCCCTAATGTGGACTTTATGCGATGCGTTCCACAAAACACTTAAGTAATCTTGACTCTGCTGACTTTCTTTTTTTTTCGTCGACTTCCTTCTTTTTTTTTTTTGCTGGGCGTCTAATGCGCTCTAATGCAATAATAAATCATTGGAAATCCATTTGTATTGTCAACACAAGACCCGACAACTTGCGACTCGCATGCGAGTCAGCCATTAAACGCCTTCAGCCAAGGCATAAAAATGAAACAAGAGACAAGTTTAGACAGCGAAAGCCATAAACACCTTCACATTGTTGCTGACCTTGTTAATGAGGCCCAAAAACAAAAACGAAAACAAAAAAATTAAATACATACAATAAAGCAGAAAGTTAAATGAGCTGCAAAGGAATTGGAGAAAAACAAGAAAGTTTCCTAGAAAAGATAATGTTCTTGCATACTCTTTTATTTAAAAGATAAATATGTATGTATTTTGAATTTATTCATATTAATTCTTTATATAAAAGAACAGATAAACTCAATGAATCTCATTATTTTCTTTAACTTGTTTTAAAAACCATAAACTAGGAAAATAAGTTTACAAAAAAATGTTATTTTTTGAAATTTTATGACTAAGAAAATTAATATAGACATTATATTATATTACTAATTTTTAAAATCATATTTGTTTTTTTTAATACGCTTTTTTTATTTTATGCAAACAGAATTTAAAACAGATTTGATCTGATATATCTTATTTACTGTTGTCAAAAATGTGGTTAGTTCAAATACGATATACAACACGATATTAAAGAATCAGTTCGATTCGCACTCCATTTAGTAAATTTATTAAATAATAAGATTGGAACTTTGGGTAGAAATTGGCTTACGGGTCAGCTCATAGTCTGTGCATATCGTGACAAGAGTTCAAATAATTTCAAATAAGCGCATAAAGAAGTTTATAAAGAGTGAGAGAGAGAGGGAGAGTGAAGTCAGACAGACAAAAACAAAACAGACGGCGAAATTAATAAATAAATTAATAAATTACAAATAATTTATCACGAAACACACACGCGTATTGGCAGGCAGCTTATTTCAGTTTGTCTCTCTCTCTTCCGCTCTTAATGTGTGTGTGTGTGTCTGTCTAAATAAGTCTATTAGAGAAATGAAAATAAATTGCGTGCTTTCAGGCGGCTGCCAGTTGCCTGCTGCCAGTCGCATTGGCCATCGATTGTCGACCTGCCAACTTGGACAGACAGCGTCAAAACAACAACAACAACAACAACAGCAGCAGCAGAAGCAATAACAAAAGCCAAATTCAATTATAAATGCGTGTAGCAGCCATTGTCTTTGTGTCTATATGTGTGCGTGTGTGTGGGTGTGGGTGTTTTCTACTAAGTGCAAGTGATTAATTTTTGACAGGCACATTTGTTGTGCGGCATTGAAAACAATCAATGCGAAATGTATGACACGCCTCCCCCGCCCTAAATGGTTTCTTTGACTCCCACATGAAATATGTAGTATCTATGTTGTTCCTTGAGCCGCAAGTCAAGAAATTGATGAGCAATTAGATAAATATGCCAATAAAATATTTGAAACATGCTTTACCTGGCAGTCAATGAGCATGTAAATTAAAATAGTATAAATATACATATTCTCAGAAAGTTATTACGTGTGTGTGTGTGAGTTTGTTTTGGGAATAAAACAGATGTACAAATAATGCCATGGGGAGGTTGCCGAAGGCATCTGCATATTTGAATAACAAGTGAATCGATTGAATCATCACATTGAATACACACACACATTTACAAAGCAAACAATTTCAATTATAAGTATAAACGACAACTTTAACTATACAACTTGTAGTCTACAAGTGTATGTGAAGTACATACTAGTCAAATAAGATAAAGTTTTATGTTAATCAAAAGTGAATTTGAAGCTGTAAACTTGTTTTACATATAGACTACTCTGCTCTAAAAATGCCAAAAATAAAACCCATATTTAAAAGTGTGTCTCTTCCAACTGTTTTGGAAAAGTCGGAAATTTTTATGTCGATTAGGATATCAAATTAGTTGTGGCTCTGAATTGCAGGGACCGTAAAGATTATAATTTTTAAAATATAAATTATTAAATTAAAGTTAATTGTTGATTTTCATAAAAAAAATTAAAAGAAAACTCTTATTTATTGATTTAAATAAAAAAATTATAATATAATAATTTAACTTCAATTTTTATTTAAAAATTATAATTTAACTCTTATTTTCAATTTTTATTTTAGCAACTGAAAATAAAGGTTGTTTTTCAATTTTACAACTTTTATTTTAAAATTTTTATAATAAAAATTAAAAAATAACTTTTATTCTATAATTTTTAAATTAAAATTGAAAATAAAAGTTTATCCAGTTTTTCATAACTCTTATTTGCGGTCCCTGCTGAAATGTCAAAGATTTTAGCTTTCGAACAGACAAGTCATAAAAATCGACTGCCTTTTATTTTAATTTTTTTAAGTTTTAACACACATTAAATTTTGAAAAATTTTCTGAAATTTTATACTCAAAAATGTAATTTATAAATTTGTCAGCTGCACTAAGCATTTTTTTAAATTTGGAATTTTGTAATGTTGTTAAATTTAACTTTTACCACAAATTTCAATGTAATTATTTTGTAGTTTTTGTTTCAAATTTACTTGAGCCCACTATCATTCAGCCCTGACCATTGTCGAGTGTCTAATTTGGGTTTTTCGACCATAAATCGTTGCATTTTATGTGGACACTCTTTCAAATCTCTCTCGCCCCTTTCAATTCCTGCCTCTCAACTATCATTTTGCTCAACTCCCTTAACTGTTGGCATTTATCCAGCTGCGCGGGTTTTTCGGCTATTTACATGCAGCACGTTTTTATGAGTATCTCTCCCTGTTGCCTGAACCCAATGCGAAATGTGCGTTTTGGGTAAAATTATGCCATAAGCCACGTGCTGCCAACGCAAAAAAAAAGAAGAACGAAAACGAAAAATTATATATTGTTGGGCTGTTGGCCAAAAACCAAAAGCAAAGCAAAGCAAAGTGAAGCCGCCAGAATCCCGCGTTACGGCCATAATGCAAATTTATGATCAGAATTCAATTATGTGCTTATTGAAACGCAGCTGCTGCGTCGGATACTTTCACCTGCCCCCCTCCCTCTCTCTCTCCTTTTCACCTGTCCTCAGTCCCACGGCATGTCCGACTGTGACTGCGACTCTTGGCCCCACCTGTGAGCACAGGTATAAAAGTATACAGGCACCTCCTGCTGGGCAGACTGGCAGTTAATGCTGCGCAGTTTAACGCTTAAAGCCAAAATGCTATGATTTACACACACACACACATACACACACACACATACAAAGAGAGAGAGCAATTGCATTTGTGGCTTAAAGTGCGTGGCACGCATTTTATGAGGCCCCTGAGTGAGAAGGGGGCGTGGCAGCTGCGTCCACACTGGCGTCATTAAACCAGTTAACAAATAAATACTTGGCGGCCCATCGTCACAGGGTTATAAGTGCCAAAGAGCTGGAGGAAACCACCAGGCCCAAGTCAAAGGCAGGCTACTTTACGACCCAGTCGTATACAATTTTATGCCCTTGATTTGGCAAGAGGAAACGGGTAAGTGAGTGGGCCAAAATGTGCTCCAACTGGAGGGAAAGCATATTAGCATTGGTTGCAATTTTTGAGCAACAAACAGAGAAGACAGCAGGTGAAAATATAAACGGGTTAGCAAGTTTTAAAGTTCAAAAATAATAGTTTGATTAAAGATTGAATAAAAAAAAAGAGAAAGAAAATATAATAAAGTCGAATCTAAGAAATCTGATGTGAAACAGAGGGGGAAGTAGGTTGACACAGATGGCCAGCAAAAAGAACATTAATGAAAATAAAGAAAGAAACATAAATGAGAGACTGAGAAAGGGAAATCGGAAAAAATATAAAAAACTAGAGAGTAGGAGCAGAATTTGCTTAGAATGAGGGGAAAGGATGTAATAAAAATTGTAGAGTAAGAAAAAACTCTCAGTTTTTGAAACCAATTTTTCATTTTTAAATTATTATTTATTTTTATTATAATTACATATTTATTTAATTGTATAAAAACATAAATACAGCCAAAATTTTATATTTTGGTAATATTGAAAATAATTTATGCAGTGGATTTTTCTGACCTCAAAAATATGATCCAAACACAACAATTTTTGGAAATTCAATTTAAGAATTAAAAAGCAGCCAGCAAATAAACGCAAGTGAGATTGCACAGAAAAATGAAGAAGAACAGAGTGCAAGTGCAGCTATACAAAATACTGATGATAGAAAGACAAATGAAACCGATCAGAGTTAGTGACATGAGAACATAAAAGTAAGCCAGCAAAAAAAAAAAAAAATCAGAAGATAGATATTAGAATCAGATGATTGCCTTAATGTACCTTTGAACCAAGTTTATAAAAAATTTTCCATGTTTTCATTTCTATCTCTCTCTCTCTTTCTATATATTTAATCTCCCCTGCTGCTTTGTAGAGTCTTTTGACTATTGTACATATTAACTTTTTCATTAAGTGCTGAGCTTTCTGAACCATCGCTCGGCTTTTAGATGAGCACGATGCATAGTGCGAACATCGCCGCAAGCTGTGCTCAACTTTATTTTCTTTCCTTTTTTTTGTGGTTTTTGCTGATGTTTTTTTGGTGCTGATGTTGTTGTTATTTGTTAGGTAGCTTTTACTGGCCATACGCGTTCATGTATAAATAATTTGAAATTAATTACATGTAACATGTTACTTTTGTCTGGCCATTCGTCTGTTTTTGTTATATTGTTGTTATTGTTTTTGGTGTTGTCTTTTTTGCCCGGAGATAGTCAGAGAGAACAGTCAGAGTTATAAAATATATACGACTACTGTATGCGTTATGTGAGTGGAAATGGAAATGGAGAAAACTGAATGAAACAAAAAAAAAAACAGGCAATGGGTTTTTTGGATTGAGGTTGATGATGGCGTTGAGGACTTGCTGTACACAGATTTATGGCACGCAATTAACAGTGCCGGCCATTAAACGATGCAACAACAGGTCAAGTGTGCCCGACTAGCAGATACCCTATACTTTAAGAAACTTTTTCATTTTCCCCACCTGAGCGATAGTCTTATAACTACAATTTACAATTGACAGCATGTATTTCAGGGTATTTGCAGCTACAGCTGAATGATACAATTGCAAAGGCTCATTGGCAGCTGTTGTAATGGCCATACATACATAACATACATATGCAGAATTGAAACTGTGCGAGGCACACACATTTTATAGCACACTTTTATGGGCAACAAACAGGAGTTTTTATGCGTTTTGCATTCATATTCGGCTTAAATGTTTTTGAATTTAAAGTTAAAATTAAAAAACTTTGGGCAACGAGCGCACATTGTTAGCCTTTTAATTGGCTCTTTGTAACGCTTGATATTGTTGTATTGTTGTTTTTGTTGTTGTGCTGTGAACCTTGCTCCCACTGCCATGACAGTTTCAATTCAATGCGCTGCCATTAAATCTTTCATATGTAAATGACATGTTAAACATTAAAATAGACTTGCATAAAGTTGCATAATTGCATTTACGCAATGTTGCCATCCCTCGCCTCTCCTCCCGTTTACGCCACATAATTGAGTGACGCCCCTTTGTTCACTTTTTGGGTATCTTTCTCTCTCTCTCTCTCTCTCTCTCTGCGAGTGTAAATAATTTGTTTATTCGAAATATGCTTATAAAATGTATAGCACTGCAAACGTGAAATCTACCTTGGCAATTTCGACACATGTTGGCAACTCTGGCCCACGACAACTGTAAAATATATTGATAAATAGCCCAGACATGGGTTTTTTATTTTTATTATTTTAGTTTATTATTGAAAACTCCATTTATCATTTCATTGCATAATTTTAAATTTATAATTATTACTTTTCAATTCATTTTTATGATTATGCCTATATGTGGCATTTAGCCATAAAATGGCTTCAGCATTAAATCAGATAATGTTTTTAATAGTCTGAAATACTTTTAGCTAATGGAATTTATTTTCCAGTCAAAAACTCTAGTTTTAAGTTGTAAAATATAAAATATTGTCTATTTAATAATAAACTTGTCAACCTATTTCTTATAAATTTAATGTTGTTTTATGCAGTAATATTACTTCGAATCTACAATTAATTTTTTTCAACATTTTTTTTACAAATATAATTTGGTGTATACTAAAATTTGGTTAAATAATGTTAATGTACATTATAAGCTATTTCCATGAAATTCTTTGGCTATTTCCAAGCATCGAGAGTTTTCATAAAGCAATTACATTCATCACTCACTCTTTTCGGAATTTCTTTCTCTATCTCATTCTCTCTTTCTCTTTCACTCTCTCTCTATATATATATTTAACTCATTTTTCTTTCTCTGTCTTTGTTGGTTTTATTGTTGTTTTAATTAACCGTTGCAAGTTAAATTAAGACAGTAACATGACAACAACAACAACAGGGCCTTGATTTCCGCACACACACACACACGTACATGAAACCGCATACACATACACATTCGCACATAAAAAATCCCGGAAATGGCGCAGAAAAACTAATAACCAAACGGAAATGCGCACATACATACATGAAGACCATGTTGAATCTCTCTCTCTCTCTCTCTATCTGTCTCACTGTCTCTCTGTCTGTCTCACTTTGGAGGTAAAAGCCATAAAGCAGACACATTTAATGTCCAACGTGCACACTGACAACAGAAAAAATTTAATTAATTTCATATGCGATTCAACATTTTCAGCTTTTTGGATGGGTTCAACAATTCTGATCTATAGTTCACATCGCCTGCCTCTGTGTCGCCTCTCTCGCTCTATTTCTCTGCAGCCACTCTCTTTAAACACATATCAACAAAATCTTTTTTTGCTATATTTATATTTAACTTTTCTCTGTTATTTTGGAATTCGCATTTCAATTTGTGCTTGACATCTATTAAATTTTTTTTTGCCCTATTCGATGTTCAGCTTGTTGGCAGCCTTTCTCGTTCGCCTTCCTCTCTCCCCCCTTTCTCTCTCCCCTCTCTCTCCCCCCTCTCTCTCTCCCTTTCTCTGACTGCCTCTATCTTTTTTATAGCCAAACATTTACATAATTAAATTTATAAACATTATTGGTCGCATGCTTTTAGCTTTATTAATTTTCTGTGCCCCATGTTGTTTTGTTGCACATAACAGAAATAACCTGCCCCAAACTTATTTTTTTTAGCTATATGTATATGTATACGGTATTTGTTTGGGGCTTTGTTAATTACATGTAAAGGTAGTTCATTTGATTAATTTACTCGTTTGTGGCAGATACAAACAGTAACTGACGCCATTTCGCGGCAAAAACCTCTTGGGAAGAGCACACAATAAGCGACATTTATCGATCAGATTTGAATTTTCTATTCAGATTATTCGAGATTCAGAAGTTAATTTGATGAGCTAAACAGGTTCACATTAGTTAATTAGGTAGTCTTTTAAGCAAACGTGTTTCTGTAAGAGCTGATTTTTTAAATCAATACTTAATACTTTACTAATTTAAGCTGAAAGTTATTTCTGATTTAATTTCTATACTTTATAAGATAGTTAACATTTCAACGACCTAGAATAATGGAACTTTAATACAAAGTAATTGGACATTTCTTAAAATGATTTATAAATTCCAATTAACCCTTACATTAAAATTTTATCAATAAAATTAAGAAAATGAATTTTTGTGGTTTAGAATTATTATAAGATAAACCAATTACATTTTGAATATCAGGTCAGAAATAACGCATAGTATTTAAAAAATGAACTATGGGCCAAAATATGTTAAATACAAAAATAATCTAAAAATGCACAAGCTTTATTCATTCAAATGTCAGCATAAAAAAGTGTTGCATACTAATGAGCGCTGGCATTGATTTGCTATGAAGTGAAATATGTTGTTGCTGCTGGCAAGTGGCACATGTTTAATTGAAAATTAAGCAACAACAACAAGTACAGCAACAGGAAGAGTAAAAGTAAGCTATATCCAATGCAGAAGCAGAAGCTGTAGTCTGACAACAGCATAAACTCTTAATACAACAAATGCTAAGCAATCAAAGCGTTGAGTTGCACAGGGTTTTTCAATTTTCTTTTCTTATTAATTATAGACTAATTAACAAAATGCTCAGCGCAGCGCTCAGTGAAGGCACTCGTGCGTGTGGGCGTGGCCATCTGTGATGACAGCTGCGATAGGAAGTCGAAGATGCAGTAGGAAAAGCAGCAGCAGCAGTAGCGGCAAAAATACGAGTTGAAGAAGATGCCAAGTGCATATTTAATTGCTTGCCTTGGACAGCGTCAAAGTTGTTCTAATTGTTGTTGCTGATTTTACAGACACAAAGCGAATGCATAAGCAATGCTGGAAGAAGTTTATAATTATACTGATTGTAACCGCAAAGCGACTGGCGATAACTGAGAGTTGACGACAGGCGGCGGAGTTTGATGTTTGTCGGCGACAACAAGAAAAAAAAAAATGTATAATAAACTTTGTTTTTATTTTAGCCGAGTGTAGTTGAGTGCCTCCCACTTGCTATTGGGCCGCATTTTCACTTTGCCATAGATATGCAAATGTAATTAGTTGCATGCCACACAGGACGTACAGCAGCCAACTGTAAAACGCCGTTCGTCCTGTAAAATGTTAGTGTAGCGAAACAATTTATACGGAAAATAGAATTAAAACCACAAAAGCAAAACATTCCAAAATAAGAAAAGAAAAATTAAGAAAATACAAGCAAGAAAGCGATACAAAAAAAAATAGGGAAAAAGAGAAGAGCGAGCAATGCAAAGGCTGTGGCCAATGTGGCAAAAGGGGCAAGGAAAGCGCAGTCGGCTAAACCAAGATTTATATGCAACAAAAGAATAAAGTGAACATCATTGCATTTACAGTAGGGTATACGCAACTACTAAATGTCCTGTAACAATGTGTTTGTAGTAATTTTGTTGCATTTTATGAAAAGTAGCGTATTTATTTTTAAATAAATAAATCAAGTCTGAAAATTAGTAAAAAAAATATTGAAATTATTCAAGTCGCTCATTTTAATAATCAGGCATTTTTAAGCATATTCAATACTTTCCAATGCAGCATTTAACAGGGTATACAAAGAGGTATAATAGAAAAGCGGCCGAGAGCAAGTCACAAGCAGACGGCAAAAAAATGTGCATAGATTTGGACACAATGCCAGGAGTGCACGACAGGAACCAACGCGACTTTGGCAACAACAACAAAACCAAAAAACGAAAAGAAAAGAAAGAGAAGAAAACCACATCAACAATAAAAAAAATAAGAGAAAAGGCAACAACCAAGTTGCCACAAAGAAGACGCCATGCACGACGAGTATAAATTTGTAATTCTTGATGCAACCGCAACGTTTATTAATTTAAAATTCAATTTAAAATGGTCAAGACTCCGCCCTAAACCAAAAAACGTGCTCTCATGTGTATGTGTGTGTGTGTGTGCTGTGTCTGTGTGCTGTCTGTCTGTGTGTGATGTGTACTTGTGCTGGGTGTGAGGAATGAATCAATAGATTAATGCATCAGCACTTAGTCTGATCGAGCGTCTAATTGTTTCGCCACGGCAAAAAGAAATTTAAATTGTTTGCTGACGAAGGTCGAGGAATTTATAATTTACTGTCAGATACACACTCCCCCTCGCACATGAGTGTGCAACATGCAGCATGCATCGGACATATCAAATTAATAAAAGAAACGCCAGATAAGTGAGAGCATGACGAGAGACAAAATAGCTTGGGTAAGTTTCCCTATTGAAAAGCAGAGTGAAAAATACAAGAGGAAGGGAACTAAAAAAATTAGAAATGAACTTGAATTAAGTGTCGATACATAATTTATGAGTTGCTATTAAATTTGACTTGATTTTTTAAATTTGTTTCGTTAAGTTATTCTTAATAATAATTAATAATTATTTTAAAAGTTAAAATAGTGAATTTTTTACAATATTTATTTAATTTTTGTGATTTTTGTAATTTTTTTAAATTTATTAAATAAAATAAATTGTATTTTATTTTAATAATATAAATCAACATTGTTTAAAATTTATTTTGTTGTAATAAATTGAAGGTAACACGTACAGTATAGAATAGTAAGAATTGATATTTTTTTTTTATTACTACAACATTCTTTATTGAGATACAAAAACTATTATTTTTAGATTTTCATAAAAATAAAGAAATTATTTAACTGGTATTTTCTTTGCTTAATTTGGCATTGCTCAGTATATTTAATAGATACCTAATAGATTTAATAGATACCTAAATAAATATAAATATAAATAAATATATAAATAAATATACGGAACAAATGATTCATTGATGACCGATTAAATTTCAATAATTTTTATGGAAATTGCCGCATACTGATTAATATATATTAATAATTTATACGAGTACTTAAAAAATTATCATCATTGCTGTTTCGGCTTTAACTCTAAATCTTTTTTAATAAAGCAGCAAAGAGATCAACTCAACACATCTTAACTTTTCGTACTTTTAGCTCAGTTTATTAATATTGTTTCTCCACTTGACGACATCAACAAGAAGCCAGCTCATCTGGTCTTATCCTTGGTAGTTGATCTAATACGCAGTACTGTGTACTTTGAGACCTCAACAACAATTTCGATAATGTTGCTTCGGTTTTTCGTTTTTTTTTTTGGGAAGAGGCTTAAGTCGAATGACGAAAAAGGGGCCAAGAAAGAGAAGGAAAGAAAGGACAAGTGCAACGGCAACAAAAACAACAACGATGGCAAAAAAAAAAAAGAAACTATGCAACGCGTAGCACATTAAACACAACTGACAGCTCAACATACGTCACGTGGCGTTGTCGTAAAGTTGTCGCAGACACAGGAGACGGACAGCAGGAAGGGAAAGAAGCAGCCCAGCAGCAAAAGTAGAGTGTGTGGCATACACACACACATACACACACATGCATCGATGACTCTGGGGCATTTTTAATGGAAACTCATTTTTGAGGTTAATTGTAAGCAAAAGATGGGTTGGCAAACTGGGCTGGCATTTGGCTTGGTCTTGGGTGTTGTTTGGGTGTTGCCAGCGACAGTTACACATGGCACAGGTTTGCACGGCGTTTTTTTTGAGGGGTAGGACACACATACTATAAGCTGCAGCAGAGCTGGCTCAAGGCTGGCGGCGTTCATTGTACAAAAATATGAAAAGCACAACGTGTGGCAAATGTTGCCTGCTGGTTGTTGTTGCTGTTGCACCGCTGGCAACCGTGTGGCATGCCACGACAGCAATAACAGCAAAAGCAGCTGCAGCAGCAGCAACAGCCATAGCACCAGATGAGGTTCATGTGCTGCGTTTTATAATGAGCGGAAGGTTTTTAAGCGGCCTGTCTTTTGTTCCATGTGTTGGCGTTGTTCTTGCTGTTGTTGTTGCTGTGCATTTGGCCAGGCCAAACGCTTTGGCATAAGTTGCAAGCATAATCTGAAAAGTATGGTAATGTAGAGCACTCCAATGGCGCTGGGCAAAGTTGAAGTTAAATATTTCTCCAGCGGCATTTACAGCTACTCGGCCAGTGTTGCAACAGTTAAAATGCTGCTTTATTGTAGATATCGTAGATAAAAATTTAAAAATGTTGTTAAAATATAGTGACGGGAAACTTGACTCAAATTACGCATACGTATTAATATTAATGTTTATTACTTAATGCCCCAATCACAAAGGAAATAATTAAAAATGTAGCTGTCAGATTTGAATAATTTTTAATGGAATATAATTATTATTAATTATTATAATTGTAATTATTATTAAATTATTTACCCCTCGGTTCCTCGGTTCCTCGAACTGTATTTACACTATTTTAATTTCTTGATTTCAAAACATTGGAAAGGTAATAAAAAAAATAAAAACAAACAAAAAAATAGGAATCGTAAAGATAATAAGAGAAATAAGAGTTATCTCCTGATTTTTATAAAAAAAATTTAAAAGTAACTTTTATTTTTAATTTTTATAATAAATACAGAAAAATAACTTTTATGCCACAATTTTTAAATAAAAATTGAAAATAAAAGATTCAGATAACTTTTATTTACGATCCCTGCTTACGAAATCTTTTTACTGCAGACAATAAATTTAAAAAAAAATTCTAATTTTAATTTTCCCATTTTTTCTCATTTTCTATTTTTATACATTTTAAAAGAAGGAAATTTATAACAAATACAAAAATGGCAGAAAATTGCGAAAAAATCTAGCTGAATTTCCTGGAGAAATTCAATGCATAACTTTTCTGATTCTTTGCTCATGAATAACACTCATTAGCTGTGGAAGCCAGACACACTCACACACACACACATACACTCGAACGATAAAAGAATGTTCTTGGAACTAAAACAGTGCTGATATAGGCAAAAACATAAACCTCTTACAATAGCTCAGAGAGCTATCATCATCATTACCATTATCATCATTATTATTATTATTATTAGTTGAAGTTTTGGCTTTAAGCAGCTTTAATTAGTGGCGAGTGTCGAAAGGCGAAAATTCAAGTTCAGGCCAAGTTAGCTGATGGCCTGGCAAGTGGTTAACATTTTTGTGCTGCCTTGGCATAAATGGCTTAATTGCAGGCTTAATGACAAACTACAACAACAACAATAACAAAAACCAAGCACAACAATGGGTACAACAACAAAGAATAGCTAAAATTCCATTGCCAGTTGCGCAATTACTTTAATTGTGCGTCGTATTTTGGTGTTGGTGTTGGAAATTACAGATATTTATTGGTATTTATAAGTGCACAACACACTCACAGAAATAAATGTACATATACATTGAAATACAACACAACAAAAAGCACTCCAAGGATCGTTGCTTGTCGTCGTTATGACAATGCAGAGCACAAAATTGTTGACATTTTTGTCATTTGTTTTTAGATTCTAGTGGCAATGACACACTGCCATACACACACACACAAACACACACACACAGGGAAAATGTTATTTATAAAAATGACAGACACTTCTATTTCGCCACATGCCACATTGCAGGTCCTTTGCCCTCCATCCGCCATCCCCCTCTCCTTCTCGCTCTCTTCTTGCCCGTGCCATATGCAGAGTGGAATGCTGTGAAAAATGGCGGCTGTGTCACGTCGCATGCATCGTGAGTTTGTCACACATACCACACTAGATTAAATTATAATCGAGCTGCAGGATATGAAGGCACAGTACCCCCCCTCCACAACAAAAAAAACAACCTCCCCTAGCAGCTTTACCCCACCAACCATTTTGCATCTTCAACTGCGTCTGAGATTTGCGCAATTGACTGTGTAAGTGTTCTTTCGCTCTTGTCTCTCTCTCTCTCTCACTTTTGTCTGTCCCTTTTTTTGGTATTCGTTTTTTAATGAAATGTCAGGCAAGCGTTTGAGCCATTTTTCATCTGGCATTCACAGCAGCAACAACAACAACAACAACAAGAGTAACAACAACAACTGATTAACTTTTAACAGCCGCCGCTTCGCTTTGTGCATTGCATTTAAAAAAGTATAGCATACTTTTATGCGTCGCCATTTTGATATAACATCGTAAATCATCCAAGGTCCAACCCACAAGCCACGCCTTCCCCCCTCCCCAGACCCTTTGCCCACCTCACGCTGTGCTGTCAACCCTTTTGACATTTCTGCCTGAACTGCAACTTTGACATTTTGCGTTAGTTTATGCGATATTTCATATGTGATAAGAACAACAACAACAACAAAACAATAATAACAGAAATAACTGACATTTCTACTGTGTCCTTTTTACAGCGCGTAGTTGCTGTCCAGTGTTGGTCAATCTTTTTTTATACTGTTTTTTTTCAGCTCATTTAACACTTTGTGTAGTCTTTGCAGGCACATCGAAAATATCTACAAAAAAAAATGCTGAGCTCGGTAAAAATCAGTAAATTTGGATAATTCTGACATTTATTTTGGCATTACGCAAAGCAAATTTCTACTTTCACTGATAACGTTTTCTATTATACTCATTCTTTTCTTCTTATTCGTCTTTTGCCAAGTTCAGGAAAGATAAATGCATTATTTTTTATCTTAAGAGCGAAAGTTGCCGAGGGAATTTGCTGGCACGGCAAGTGAAGAGTCTAAACTGTGTGGAAAGTGAAAAGTAGGGGAAACTTTTTACATTTTCTTTGCCGCAAAGCTGCTTGGTTGAAGGCTTGGATTAAATTGGACCAGTGTCTATGTATCTTACTGAATTATTAATATAATTGCAATGTTTTTGGTATAAAAATAGCTCGAAAACTATGAAATACTTGGGGCTTAACAAAAGTTCGGTAAGTTGACCGGAAAAAAAATTCGGGAATTTTTTTTTTAGTTTATCCCGAATCTTCGACTTTTTTTATCTTCTCTACATAATCGCCATTGATTTCAATGCATTTCTTAAGCCTAAAAATCGACTTCTCAAAACAGTCTTGAAAATCTTGCTTTTAAAGCTTTTTAATAGGTGGGTTGGCTACTTTGGAGCTCCATACCATGGACTATATGTTTGGCTTTCGGGTCGTATTTATTAAACCAAGCTTTGGCATCAGTAACGAATTTAATAAAGTTGCTAGACTTCAAATTTTCAAATTTATTCAAAAGATATTGGGCAAAATGCATCTGAGCTTCTTTATGGACCTCATTTAAAATGCGTGAAACCCATCGCGCAAACTTCTTCGTACACATCAGATCTTGATGCAATATGCGAGATATGGCTATGGCATTCAAGTCCAGTTCACTAGCAACCATTTCCTGGGGATATCGAGGGTGTTCGGCAAGTTTTGTTCTAACTAGGGCCACATTTCTTTCGTCCCTCGAAAATTTTGGTCGACCTTCTCGGCGATCGTCCTCTACAGAAAAATGTCCTGTCTGGAATCTTTGGAAACATTTTGAAATAGTCTTCAGAGATGCTGCAATCGTTCTATAAATATTTTGACATTTATTAAATATTTGTACGGTCTTCAGTTTGCGTGGAAAACCGAATAAAAGGCTATAGTGAAAATCTTTTTGCGTTGGTAGTAGAATTTCATCTGAGGTACCTTCAGCTAATTTGCGTTTTCTAGTCTCCATTTTAACCGATTAATTCAAGACTTTTAATATAACCTCGTAAAAGTATTGTGAAAGTTTTGACACTTTTGGAATTTTGAAAAACGATTTAAAAGTCGCCAACTTACCGAACTTTTGTTAGACCCCTCGTGTATGTTTTGTTATGCTCCTTGAGCAGTCAGTGAGTCATTTCGTGAGTCAGTCAGTAAATGTTTGGTATATTATAAATTCGATTCATTTCTCAGTTAAATTAGGCAATTTTTTTGAAAAACATTCACCCTTTTATACAGGCAAAGTAAATCACGTGCTGAACGCTGATAACAATAATTCAACAATCTAAAAATATTTTCAACAATTTTTCATTGTTTTAAGGCAACGCCTTTCAATTTCAGTACACGATTTATGCCAGATGTCAACTGTTTGACAAGGATGACCCCGCATAACCCAAGGCAAGCCACACCCCAACAGACACATGTACACAAACACACACACACACACACACACACACTCACACCCAACACACATGACAGATAAGTGAAAACTTTGTATGAAAAACAAACGAAAAAAAACATTACACGCCTTTTTTTTTTTTGGCTTTTTTATGTGTGAGACAAGCTCAAAGCGAATGCAAAACTTTGTTACACATGTAATGAAAAAAATAAATAAATAAACAACCACAATGCTTGACATATCATGTGACGAGATGTTTTAGAGCCCCAACTCCTGCTCCAACTCCAACTCCAGCTCAAGCTGGTGAATTGCGTCGATTTACCATGCGAGTGCTGTCGCTAAGCCGCACGCCAAGTTGAGATATCAAAAGGCAAACACGACAAACAAATAAACAAATAAGCAAACAAAATGTAAAAGGGAAATAAAGACATATCTCTCAAGTGGCATCGTATGTCAGGCCAAGTGCTGCTCGCATGTCAAGTGCATGAGCTCAACTCGAAGCTGGGCTAAGGTGAGGTGAGGTGTGTGTGCGTGTATATGTATGTGTGTGCCCCCAAACTCACATCCATCAGTCAATCTAATTTGGCTGCGAGGCATCAAACAGTGTTGGATATAAGTATATACATATAAACATATACATATATATCTTTAGCCCAGTACCCAAAAGGGTTCAAAAAATCATATATTTGTGACAATGTCTGTCCGCCTGTCTCTCAGTAAAATTCCTTAGGTCTTGGAAAGAATAAGAGTTACAGCAATCAAACTTGCTGACAATACTCCTAAATTGTGTACCCAGATCAAGTTTGTTTTAGAATAAAAAGAACAATTTTGAATTACAATTTTATATGGTTTTTTTAATGGATTTAAGCAGTCTGCAAATATTGCAAAAATTTTAAGAAAACAAACTACAAAATGTTTAAATTGCCATACAATATTAATTTTTGCGGGATTTTTAAACAATTCTTTTTGTATTTTTAATATTTTCATGGTGATTGATTCGAGCGGCTTTGAAGACCTCTACTGCACATTTAACAGTTTAGCAACCCGAACTGTAGTAGCGTTCTAACTTGTTTGATTAAGTTGTAGGCATTTTCAAAAATATTTTCATTTCTCTTCTTAATATTTCAAGTTATATGCATTGGTGGAGGCATTTATTATTTAGAAGTTTATGCTGTTGTGTGGCATCATTGTATGGTAGCTGCAACAACAAAGGCAACTTGGCAATGCAGTTGCCAAAACAATGAGACCAAAGTCAAAGCAAAAGCACAAAATGCAGGCAAACAAAAGCTGCGCCCACAAAAGTATGCTTTAAGAATTTGTCCCAAAAACATTTCTCATTCTGCGTATGTGTGTGTGTGTGTGTATGTGCTTATGTTTATGCTTGAGCTGGCATTGTGTGCACAATGAGACGAGTTTGAGCTCACAAACAGCAGCCTTAGCCTCTGGTTCCCCAACCAGCAAAAGAATCTCCAGAGAGCAGACATCGCCTGGTTAAGAGTTGCGACTGCATAAGCTACGATTATAATAAGTATGCAATGCATTAGATCAAAGTATTATGAAACAAGTTTCATAGTTTTGTTTCATTTCATGAAAAGTTGTGGAAAATCTGTCTTTGAGTTTAATGAAAATAAATGAGAAATAAATAATTTGTAAGTTGCGTGCGAATGTGAATGTTTATCTGAATATGAAATCCAAATTTTAAATAATTAAGTATTGAAAAAAAAAAACGGCAGCTTCAGCAGATGTTTTAGTATCGTTTAAAGCAGCGGTGGGCACGAAACCTGAATTCGGGAGCACTTCAACAAAAACTACAACAACAACAACCCTATTAGAGTCTACATACTTTATCGATCACGCAAATGTGCGTTGTTGTTGTTGTTAATTTTTATGACGGTCAAAAATGCGTCGACTCAAAATTCACGCGACTTCACAGCGCCAAAGAGGCAGAAATAAAGTTGGGAGCAGCTGCTTGCTCCCGGAGCCACTGCGTGCCCACCGCTGGTTTGAAGCTGTGGTGTCAAACTACACACTATAAGACATTTTCCCTATCACATTCCACTATGGGGTATTTTACCAAAAATGTGTCATTTATTAATAACTCGTTAACTAAGCAAGATATTTTGATGCGGTTTTTTTCTAGTATTATACAAGCCATTAGAAATTTTTTGAAAAAGTGGGCGTGGCACAATTTCCGCGCACTCATTTTTTTTTTTTAATTTTTTTTTATTGGTAGCCAGTAAGTTAACGATTTCTATTGCAACTAGCAAGCTTTGATCTTATATATTATTAGCAACATAAAAAAAACGTATTCGTTGGACATAGAAAGTTATAATCCCTTTTACACAGCTGCAAACATAAAATTAAAAAAAATAAATAGGGGGCGGAGATGGTGCCACGCCCACTTTTCTAAAAAAATTCTAGGGGTATGAATAACACAAGAAAAAATACCGTAGCAAAATATCTTGCTTAGTTTAGGAGTTATTAATTAATGCCTAAATAAGAGATCGAATTCTCCATACAAAAAGCAAGCAAATTATCACTGAAAAATTGTGAGGTTAAGTGCTAAAAAACGTAATTGCGGAAAAAGTGGTCAAATGTGGAGCTTGAGATAAACTATTCTGAATAGAGAAATAATGACTCTACAACATGGACGAGGACTCAAAACTAACAATTGTTAACAATTTTGTTAAAGTCTTTGCAAAGTTCAACTTTACTATCCAAAATTCGACATTGACAGTACTTGCTAAATATACACATTATAAAAGAGACACATACAAAATCAAGAATGTACAAGCATTTACATGTAACAGAAACCTAAACAGTTGTCATCCATTTCAAATTTGGATTTATAAAATGATTCTTTATCCTGTGTTTCAATTTGAAAGTGCACTTTAATTTTGCCGTTAATAAAAGCATGCGGTCATCGATTGAAACAGCTGACTTTAACAGCTGGTATCTTAACATTGGACTGTTATGTTAAATTAATTAATTTTTGGTAAGTAACATAACAGTTTGAAGTGTTTACTATATGTTAGCATTAAAAAATCCTACATTTGCATACATTTGAAAAATGAATAAATGACACTTTTTGGCTGGCTAAAGGTAATTTACATTTAAGGCTTTCTGAACTAGCAATGTGTTGTGTATTGAATTTAATATACGGTTAAATTTATTAAATCAAGAACGTTAGTCGGCGACTAAAAGATATGTATTATTATTGTATATAAAAGATTAAAAGAGCCATAACAGGCTTTTATTTTCAATTTCTTGAGCCCGTGGAAACAGTTTGTAAACGCTGAGATGTCCGTGGTTCTTATAGATATCGGTGTGCCAAAGATCGACTCAAACTTTAATGCAAACAGATTTTTTGTTTATAATTTCATAATTTTCCTGTGATGCACGACTCAGAACAGGTTAATACCCGGCCATTTCATTAAACCATAGACGAGTTGAGACTGGCTTTCACATGAATCTAAAGCGACATTAGTCTGCCTAGCCATAAAGTCTCATATACTTGAGTTCTTGGCCAAAACCATAAATTGTTTCAATTTATTGTTAAGACCCTTGGTGCACATCAAGTCTAATTCGTAGTGTTCAACTATTTAGCAGCAAGTCCTCTGTCATAGTATACTACATATTTCGCCATCTTTCCCGCCTCGTTCTCCATCTCTATCTCTCTTCGACCATCCTATCTAAATTTCGGGGCATAGACATCAAATTCATCCACTGCAATGCGTCAAAAACGTTTCTCTTGCGCGTTGGGGCTGCACTCTGAGCGCATCGTTTACTGTTATGATGATGAACTTCACTCAAACGGTGGATCAAAATGCCGAAAGGGGAAAAGGAGATATAAAATATTGCATGTAACAAATGTAAAACATGCTATTCTCTTGGAAAATCCTTGTTCTATACGTGTCTAGTGCCAAAAAAAAAAAAAAGAAAAGTAATTTCACGTTTTCGAAGAGCCAATAAAAGTTCAATTTTTTGAAGTCGCTTTCAATTTTATTTAACGTCATTACCAATGAAACTTTAATAGCGAAAAACTTGCACTTGCTTGACAGACAGCTAGAGGTTGCTGAGGGGGTAGGCAAGTGAGAATTGTGGGTGGGAAATGGATACAGTTGATGTTATGTAGAGCATCTATTGATGGCCAGGCAGCTGACATACGAGTATTCGGGCCTGGCATACGTATACATTGAAAATAAATACTCTTACTTCGGTAGAAAACTTGCAAAACTACGAAGAAAATTTTGAGACATGTGAAAATTTTTAAGTTAAGCATTTCTCATTCTTCTTAAGTTAAAAAATGCAAATAATGCATGAATTATTCAAGGAATGTCGAATATACAAATGAAATACTTTTTCTAGCAGAAATCCCCACAATAATCGAATTTTCAATTGCTTACACATTAGATTTCATTTTCATTTTAATCTGTATTTAATTTGTAGTGTTAAACATGTAGTGTCATGCATTGTGTTAAGCCTAAAAATTTTATAAGAATGTGCTCTAGCTCCAAGACTTAAACCATAAAGGTATCTTGTATTTCATTTATAAATTCAGAGCTCAATTTTCATTATCCTGCTTTCATTTAGTAATTTTTTTTTTGGCAAATATCCAATTTCCATTTTGATACGCATCAACTTTCATTTCTAATCCTCAAGCAACTTTAGCCTATTCTGCACTTTTGATTAGGGCATTCGTATCAGCTAGTATGATGCATACTTTTTTTGTATTTCAGCTGCTTCATTTTTTTCCTCAACTTTTTACTATCAATTTCTCAATTTAGTTTGCAACAATTTTCTGGGCAAGTTTTACTGTGGCTGCCACAGTTCTGTTGCATTATATTACTATGGTTGCACGACGATGTTACTCAATTTAAGACGTTGCTGGCGACGAAGTCGCTTTGATAGTTACGTGTGGTTACACACGCGAGAAGCCAAATTCCCCTTTCGACTTTTCCCTCCCTCATTGTCGCTCTCGCAGTCAAGTAGATATGGCAGCAAGTCAGAGCTTAGTTATTGCTACACTCAAATCATTTTGGGCTACATTTACGTACGTATATATATAACTACTTTATATATATTTCTCTCAGCGTTTTTGCCAAGCACTTGAATTTCTCCTGCCACAAATCATATGCAATTTAAATGGGCATTTAATGTTCCATATTTCGCATAAAGTGAAAAGTAATGAGCATTTCTATTGCTTAAGGCAGTGGTGGGCACGCAGTGGCTCCGGGAGCAGCGGCTGCTCTCAACTTAGGTAGACTCTGATAGATTCGTGCCCACCGTTGGCTTAAAGTTGTGAATATATTTTATAATAATTTTTTTGAACTGGAAGGAATACAAAATAGTTAGCAAATCTTTCGAATCTGGATCATATCCGTTCCAATAAGAAGCGACATCATCCGCCAACCATTTTCAAAAACATGAAGTCGTTTTCCTAATCTTCTTTTTAGATTAAATTTTATATTATCGTTTACAAAGCAATTCAAGTAGAGAGCACTAGCTCGTGATTAGTTTTCTCATCTATTACATAATTTGCAAATTATCAAATTTTTCTTTCTTTTTCAATGTTTCACTACAATAGCTCCAGACATTTTAGTTTTGTATTGAAAATATCTTTGGTTCATGCTTTAATTGAGCATGGAACTGCAACTGCAACAAATTTCGAACAAATTCCTCGTCGTTATCATAATGTTGTTCAGCTCGAAAGAGGCTGTTGGGCACACACACACACACACGCACACACACAGACGCACTTATTATTAGCATAACTTTGTTGTACTTTATTTTGTTGGTTTAGTTTAAGTTTAACAGCATACTATTGCTATGTCTCCATCTCACTCGCTTTTTCACTCTCTCAGTCCTTTATTTCACTGTGCTATATCATATATTAAGCGCAAAGCGCTCTAAGCCCAATAACTTTTATATACACACACACATACATAGTTTATTGTGTATAGGGGATGCTGAGCACAGCTTGGCGCCACTGCATTGCTGCAGGGCAGTCAGCGTACTTGCCTGCAAAATTTCCCATTTAAACTTTTCGCTACAGTACAATTTTCATTATTAATATGACTTTTTAGGCAACCGCAAACGGCCAAACGGCGCCAAGTGGCTGTCGGCCGTCTGCCGTCTGTTCTGGCCAGGCTTTGGCCATTCTGTTGGCCAGTTAAACGCGCCCTGTGTATTGTCAATGTTAGTCTGTGCCCCTTCTTTAAAAAGGGGGCGGGAAGCAGAAGCAACGGGCGGTCGCTGCAAATGCCAAGGATAAAGTTTTTACTCAGACTTGCCGTTTGACTTTGCAACAAGTGTAGATAGAAAATGAGAGACAGAGAGAGTGAGAGAGTGAAAGAGCGAAAAAGCGACATAGGGCGGAGTTGGAGCCATAAACAGTGTCCAGGCGGCTTTTTAATCAAGCCCAACTAATGGTGCAACCGGTAGGTAAACCTCACACCACCACTTACTTGCCCCAGCCCATAGCTCAACCACCCACCCACAGTGCCACCCAGCGAAAAAACCTAACCGTAACCACCAAAGCCGCTTATTACTATAAAGTGAGATTAATGAATCTCTGTGCGCTGTCGTTTTTTGGCTGGCAATTAATGAAATTTATTTGTGCCAACGCTTTGGCCAGCTTATATTGTTGTTGTTGTTGCTATTGTTGTTGTTGCTGGTTTACCAGAGGGGATCGAAGCGGGTCAGCGGATGTGGGTGTAAATAGGTGCGGTAACTGTGGCCAGCAAATTTAATAGCAAATTGTTTGCGTTTTTGTCTTTGTGTTTGGCGACTGCTGATGATATTGTAATAATTTAAAAGCAAGCGAATAAAGGGTTAGGGAATATTTAGACTTGACTCTGACATTGACTGGTAGAACAATGAAAACCTCATCTAGATAAGTCGCTTTAAATGGGTTCATAATATAATAAAATATGATTATCCAATGTCTGTTGTAAAAATCATTTCATATTTTTAATAACGAACACTGTCGTTTTTTTTAAGTTTATTTTAACAAAATAAAGCAACTAATACCATTTTAGAAATTGTGATTATTTTTTTTAGTCATACAAGAGTTAAATTTTAAAGTAAAGAAGATTTTTTACAAAAATTCAATTTTCGAATGGATGATTTAGTGGTACCTATAAAAGAATAATCCAATGAAAATAACCTCCTTTAGGAAATAAACAACTGCCACTTACAATTAAATTTATTCTGTATTTTATCAAAATTATAGAGATTTTGTCTAAGACAATTTAGTAAAGAAAGTAATATATTTTGAATACATTCATTCAATTATTTCATTCATGGGCTAATTAAGTTTTGTGTACACTTAACATAAATATAATATTTGGTATACTAAAATTATATTGATTTTGTGTTTGGAATATCTAAACTCTTTAAGGATTCTATGTATTTATCAATGCTACTTATAAGTCAACATAGAAATATGATTTTATAAATTTCCCAGATATTGAGAAAAAAAAGTGATTCAAAAATCATTATTAGAGCTTAAATCCCAAAAACAAACTCTTCTAACACAATTCGGTTTAACTGCAACCAGTAAAGTGTTTCACAATTTTCGTCTTTTAATTTTCCACGCCATTTTCTTGTGCTCTTAATTAAAATTACAAAAATTTGCCATCAAGTGTGTCGCAACATAATCTAACTTGCAGCTCTTCATTGTTTTTCGTTGTTGTTGTTGTAGTTTATACGTAATACGAAAATAATAATGCAGCACATTATAATAAATACACAGCGAAATAAAAGACTGTGTGTTTATTTGAGGAGAGAAAAGAGATACTCGGGTGACGGGGGGGAAGGATATAAATATAGCATGCAATAAATTTAGCAAAGCGCCAGCAATCAGCCAACAAATTGTAAACAGTAAATTTTATGCTAGGCAAGCTGCAGGGTATATCAGGCAAGGGGGAAGCGAGCTGGGCCAGAGGAAGGGGTAGTACAAGGGGATGGGAATAGGTGAAAGGATGCTGGTTTTCCACATTAGCACTAAATCGCAGCGACTAACGCCGCCAGTTAGTTAAACGTTTTTCGCATAAATACAAAAACACACACACACACAACGCACACCTCAAGAGGAGGGCGCCAGACCACGCCCACAAAAGAAATATAGCTGCAATAGTGTAAGCTGAAGCGGGAGAACTAATCTTTATTTCGATATTTGCATAAAACAACAACAATCACGGGAAGAACAAAAACAACAAATATGTCAAAAAATTTGCAAGCATCGTCGTCGGTTTGTTGTTAGAGTTTTTTCTTTTTATTTGTATCTTTTTTTTTTTTTGGTGGCTGCCACTGCATAAAACTGCAAGCCAAAAGGATTTACTGCAACGATGCCACGCCCTCTGACTATACGCCCACTTTCTGACACCCAGCTACAAGCAGCGATATTGCTAGCTGCTGAGACAGAGTCACGTTATTTGCAGCTGCTGCAATCCATCCGACAAACTCTGACTCCGTCAACAGCGGTGTGTGCGTGTGTGTGTGGTGTGTGTAGGTGCGTGTGTAGGTGTGTGGTGGGTGTGTGGTGGGTGTATACAGAAGGAGGCAATGACGGCTTTGTGGCGAGTTGTAATAAGAGTTGCAACCGCGGCAGCAACACAGCTCTACACAGAAAGAAAAAAGTTCGAATGACATAACTTAATATTTGCGATTCTAAAAAGCTATACTTAATATAAGGACTGAATAAAACACAAAAAAATCATCTTTAAACAATTTTATATGATCTTTATATCTAAATAAAAATATAACTTGTAGTTGAGTTTAGCTCACTCGGGGTCTAACATATTTTCGATAAACAACAAAACACAAAATACTTTCAAAATGCAAGGAGCAAGGCTCGGTAAACACTGTTTTTCAAGAGATCCCAGTCTCTATCATCAGCACCGTTGTGCTGACGTGGCCAGCGACCCAAGACTAACGTCAACTTTGAGACGCCAGAACCAGTTGAGAATTCTAAGTTGCAAAAGTGGCAAAATAGCTTTAAAGCTTATGTAGCTTATGTGTTGTTGTTGTAGTGTTATAGTGCTGAAACACCTTCAGCATTTTCTGTTTAATAACAAAAAAACCACTTAAAATGGTATTTTTTTCAATTAAATTTTGAATCTAAAATATATTACATTAAAAAATGTTAAGCTCTAGATCAGAAAAATATGGTCAGTATTAGTCGAACTTTTAAAACATGCAACTACGATTATAAAAAATTTGACGGCGTTGAAAATACAAAATTATTTGCTTTTTTCGCTCTGTGCATACCAACACCAAACACACCTGTTCACACACACACACACACGCACACACACATGCTGGTGCACATCTCGTTGCAAGTGTTTTTGATCTCGCGCTGCTTTAGCCTGTTGGGAATTTTGATTAAAAATGCTTCCACGTGAAGCTCAAACGTGCTTGGCGTGTAGTTGGTGGCAACTCTGGCAGCTTGCCTCTGCCTTGCAGCATGTGGTGGGGGGGCTCAGAGTGGGCGTGTCAGTGCGCCTTTATTGGCATTGGCGCGTTTATTTTAACACTCGCGAGTGTGTGTGAGTGTGCTTGCAAATTTTTACATTGAGATTTATCACACCAAAAACTTTAAGCCAACAGGCAAAAGCTTAAAAATAAAAGTCAAGACGAAGATTGAATGCTCTATCTGCCCCGGATTTTATTTGCATATAACCTTAGAACCCAAGGATAAGGGTTTCTCTTGGTTTAGTTGTAAACAACAAATTTATATTGATTTCTTAACTACTTTTCAGTTGTTTTGGATTTCTTATAAATAATAAAGTTCAGCTTTTAAAAGAATTTTACTTAACAAATTAAGTTCCCTATTTTTTAAGTGCTACTAGCTGAGGTATGTATATAAAAAAAAGAAAATAATTATAATAAAATCATTAAATATCATTATTATAGATAAATCGAATCTTTATTTTTAAAGTCTCTTTCCTTAACTACAACAAAATTCAACAGAATTGATTCACATATTAAATAAGTGACTGAACATTTTCTAAAAAAAGACTGAATCAATTCAAAAAAGTATTAAATGACGAGATTTACTAAACTTCAACTAACATCAGGGAAATATTTTATTCATTTATCGAGTATCTTTATCTGAAACAGCTGCAAACCAATTAAAAATATTCATAATACCCTTGGTTACAGTATAAAGATGTTGTAAATATCACAACAGAAGCCGCAGCCTTTTTTTCAACTGCTTCATAAAGCAATTAATAGTTAAGGCTCCTGGCGTTTGTGCAGCTGCAGGTGAGTTATATGAGATGATATATACAAACATACATATAGATGATGGATATACATGAAGCTAAATGCGGGCATCCTATGGAAATGAGAAAAAGTGAAAGAGAAAAACTTCCGTATGATTAATTTGCGGCAGTAAGCGAAAAGAACTGGATAAATGTTGGCAAAAGATTTACAAACTGAACCAGAATTAAACTGTATGCGATAAAATATACTTGGTACCTGAAAATATATACGTATGTACATTCAAAAATGTGCCTAAAACGTGCATGACAAACGGTCTGGATTTAATGGCAACTTTTACCTTCAGTCAGCTTGTAGTCCCCGTTAAACTACACTAATTACTTCCCCTCGTTTTATGAGTATACTATGTACATCTATGGTGTGGAGCTCTATCAAGGAGCGTTACAAGCGGCCACAAATCAAATGCACACCAATTACCTGGCGCCAGGGCGCACAAAGCATAATCAACTGGCATAATTAACAACTAAAAATGCACACAGCCAGGTATGCGGGTGTTTGTCAGTGTGTGTATTCCACACACACACACAGTGAGTGTATCAACCAAAATATGTTTTTTCCACCTAGTCGTGCAATTTTCACACATTTTGCGGTGCTACGCGGCACCGCGACGTCGCCACCCCCCATAAACAACAACAGTAACAACAACGGCAAACAAGCTACAAAACAGCCTGTAGACAGTAGTAAATTATAAGTTGCAGTCTAACGGCAAAGTACAGCACATTACTCATACGCCTCGTATGTGCATAAATTTTCAACATTTTTAGCCTCGCCAATAATTATTTTCCGTTTACAAAATGGCTGATAAAGCGAAACTGGCCAACAACGATTGCTAAAATCTAAAATATCTGAATTGAGCTGAAATCTAAGACCCACACAATTTGGAAACGAATACGATATTTGTAAGAAATAATAAAAAATAACTAAAAGAGCATAAACATAAGTCTGTAAAGGCTTCATTAAATTGTCAAACGGTTTACAGCTCAAAAATAAATACGAAGTAAAAGTGAAAATAAAGGGTTTCTTTTTTTCAAAACAAATAATTTTAATTTTCCACTTAGATTCTAACATTTACTTGACAATGGCAATCAGTCCGGCAAACTTTAATGTGCGTGATTTTGGTTAAAATTTTCTCTTTAATTGCTATTTAAACTTGGTTTGTTTAAATGTAATATATACATAATTATCATAATGTTTACATACATTTGGAATTCTTGCAAAAGTTAATTTATCTTTGGAAATAATCGTAAATAATTAATAAGCATACTTGCATATGCGGTAAAATAAATATATAGCTGTGTATGAGTTAAATTTACTCAGTTGCAATTCACACATTCGTTTAAGCTCACTTTAATCTCTTAAATCCATAAAACTTTGTTTAACTTCACTTAACGAACAATAAATAAAATAGTGTGTAATTAAATTAAAGTTTTTTTTAGTGGTTTCAGAACATGAATTTTGATTAGTTACTTCAACAAATTATAAGTTTATAGCACCACAAATTTGATCACTTGTGAATCCACTATTTAATCAATATAATTATAACTTTGCAAGTTTTATTTCCTGTTCTTTTTTTTTTCTTTTTCACTTTAGGCAAATTTTGTTGTGTTGATTTAGCGAGCGATTAATTTGAATGAACTTACTGCACACTTAATTAGTTGAAGGCTGCTTTAAGCTCATTAAAATTTTTGGTGCTGCCAAAAGTTATGAGACTCTTGGCCAGCTCCACCCCCTTTACAGATGGAGTTAACAAGAATGTTTGTTATTGATTTGAGGAGGCAAAAAGCCAACACCAAACTTTTAGCTGTTTATAATGTAGTGCAAAAATTATAAATACTCTTTGGGCCGGGCTTGGCTTGGCTCTCTCAGTTTAAGCAAATTAGTTCAATTGCCAGGGCCAGTAAATGAGCAGAGTCTGGGCCAAACTTCTGGCCCATTCCCTTGGCATAGACTTGATTAGGCTTAGGCAAAAACTTTATCCTTTGCACAGTTGTAAATAAGCAAAAGTAAATTTTGGCAAGTAATTTAAGCCACACAAACAAGCTGGCAAACAACTTTGCAGTTACCCCTTGGGGTAGACAAGGGAACGGTTATAAGTGCGGAAACGGACGGGATCGGACGGGAGCGGGGTGTCTGCTATTACGCCAAGGCATGTAAAGTTCTTTACCCAATTTTAATTCAAAATCAATGTATGAACTTTGCTTACATTACGCTAAAACTTTACCATATCCCCCCTCGCTCAGCTGAGGCATCCCCGTCTCCCTAGAATGTTGACTGCGGCTTCAATTAAGGCGCCTGCATTTGCCATATATGTATGCTGCAACTGGATGGATGGTTGGATAGCTGAAAGATTGGTTGGATGATTGCACTATGGGATCACTGTCCAATCTTTTTTCTTGGGCAATTTCTAAACATCAAGTTTTTACATGTAATTTGTAAGGTATCAGAATTTTAACAGAGAGCAGCACTGTTAAGTTAATATATTTTGAACATAGCTTATGTTAGCAAGGAGCTCAAATATGTCTTTATAAAATGGAACCTTTTTGTATTAATACTAACGAATTCTATAAGGGTAAAATAGTTAAATTAATTTTAGTAAAAAAGCCATTTTTAGGCCTAGTATTTTTAAGGGTGTTGCTTAATATGATAGTGAGACTTTAATAATTGTTTACCAAAAAATATAACTCATATCTAGCAGGTTCAGAAATGTCAAGGTTTTTCATTCAAGAACTTGAATTAATCTATTGATAATAAAATCATAATTCGATCATTTTTAGTCAAAGTGCAAGTTGGCTTTGGAAGGCTTCGAAAAAAATAATTTTGTATATAATAGTATAAAGAAAAATAGAAGCTATCACGGGAAATTTTGTTATTTCTTGTTCTCAAATATTAAAAAATTTGAAAAAAAGTGAGCAAAGTTCCCATGGTGAATTGGCGGTTGCTGCATGGGTTGCCACTTACCTTCATAGATGGTTAAAGTTGCATCTGCGGATACGGCATCGCCCACGCCGTTCTCAGCCACGCATTCGTAAGGCGCATCATCGCGTCCCGCCCTAACGGGCTCAATTCGTAGTATGGAAACGCCGCCCGGTTGCTCCAGCACCGTGTAACGCGATTGAGTGCCTACGAGTAGATATGAAAGTATATGTGAATGTGTATGTGTGTTTTTGTGAATTGCGGATATCACGACCTTTGTCGCTAAGCATACGAGAACTCGTAAATCGCTTGCTTACGTACCTGAAACTTTTTTGCCGTTTTTGCGCCAAACTATCGATGGCGGCGGATCACCGCGTGCCGCACAATAGAAACTGGCCACGCCCCCAACACGCACGCCCTGATTCTGCGGCTTCCTGATGATCTCCGGTGGATCTGTGAAAGTATCAAAAGAACAGCATTCAAAGGTTATTAAAAATATCAAACAATTGCAGTGCGACGACAGGACAACAATTTTGCAGTTAACACGAGCTGTTTTTTTCTTTTGTTTTGGCAAATTAGGCAATAAATTTGGCTTTTAAAAGCCTACAGTTAACACGCTGCCGTAGAGTTGGGATATTTAGTTCAATTTGTTGAACAAGTTCAATCGTTCATGTTCAAGTTGTTAAATAAAATAGTCGTTGGTCATTCTCAAATAATTGTCTTTGGAAGATGTCGCCTTCTTCATCGTAAAATTCTAATAAAGTATTAAGATACAGCAAATACGCTGCCTTGAGTAGAGATGCAAAGCAGAAATAATTTATAATTATGATAATAGCAATTAAAGGAACAAAAATTGCTGTTGTTAGAGGTTGCTATGCACCAATGAGGAAATATAATTTAACTAAATGAAATTGAGTCAAAAAGTCAATCGATTTCAAAGAAAATTTAGTATACACTGATCAACTCAATAAACTGAACAATATAGTCAATAAATGGCTGAATATGTTCATTCTTTTATTTTAATAACCTGTTCATTTGAACTTATTTGGAACAAAGCGACACAACTCATTTCTGCAAAGTGAGTGATAGTTTTGGCGCTGAAAAGTAGGCAATGATTTTGCGAATCAACGCAATGCCATTGGAATTTAGGCAGACTTTGCGTAATTGTTGTCACAGCAACAAGCGCGGCAGCTCATATACATACATATGTTACATATGTACATACATAAATATGTATGTGTGTTTGTTGTGGCAGCTGCATTACCAACAACAACATTTTTAAAGCCCTTTTGCTGTTGCAGCGAATTCGATTTATTTCGCATTTCTCTGTGTTTTTAGTGTGTCCTTTTTTTTGTGTTTTACATATTTGTCACAATATGCTGTCAATACAATGCTGCATGTTGTTTGAGACACAACTACACACACACACATCAGGCGTGTGTATGTATATATGTAAATACAAAGGCAGCGCTGCGTACGTGCTGCACACACACAGCCAGAGATACGAACGGGAAACGCTATATCATCAAGTGTGTGTGTGTGTGTCCGTGTGTGCGCGTGTGTGGGACATTAAAAATCTGGCAAAAATCACGAAACGTTAAACAAGCAGCAAAATATTGTCATGTCTCCCATTCCCAATTCCCATTGCCTTCACAATATCCCGTGCCAATTGTCCTATCGCGCTGTCGTCCTGCCGCCTTTTTTTCAGTCTTCCTGGCAGAGTGTAAAGTAGTTTACTCAACATATCAATTCGATTTATGCATTTTATTTAATTTAAATGTTAAATTTTCATTTTCATTTTGTCTGTTTATTATTGCGCTGCACAATTTTCTCAAGCAGCAAACTTACGTGTCAGATATTGTATATAAGGAAAATCCGAAAAATTTGCATCTGTAAATGGTCGTCAACGTGTTAATTATTTTTACAACGAACGCAGCGACACGAATTTTCCGATTAACGCGTTTATCAGTTATTTTATATTGCAAAAATTATAGTTTGCTTTTATTTTATGTATCATATACTTAAGTGTTAAACTTATTCTTAACTTACGTGAGATATTTAGTACTTAATTATTAAAAATTTAGATACATAATCCCAGACTTAATTATTTTTCCTCGAAAATCGTTTTGAAATAAACTTTATATTTTTAATTATATTATAAAAATGTACATATGTATCTTAAATATTAATAATTTTAAGTGTAATAGGTTATTTCCTCTTCGCTGCTACTTACTGTACAAGCAAATTAAAACGTAAATAAAAATTCTGAAAAATACACAATATTTTAATATAATTTAGATCTAGATTTATAATTCATTTAAATCAAACTAATTATCTGTTAAAAGGTTATCACTTGACTTTTGTTTAGTTATTTTTTATACCTTTTATAGTTTTTTTTATTCAATATAAATTTCTAAGCATAACAAGTTTTTAGCATCTTCGACTTTTGTCAAAACTGATGTCAAGAGGGATAAGGAATTACCGTGCAAACAAGCAACAGAAAAGTCAAGAGCTTCAGATTGAGCAAAGGAAAGAATATAGGGAAAGATATAGTAAGTATGAAAAAGAGGGATAGAGTTTCTTGCATTGTTGCTTAGGTCACAAATCTGAGAACATTGTAAGTAGGAGTATTGTAAATAATTTAAAGTTTGCTACAAGGCGTTCAGAGCCAAAACATGCAGACCATTTGCTAATGCGTTGCCATTCTTGTTGTTGTTACCAAATACTTTTTGGTATCATTTGGCAAGTTTTGCATTGAATTTTTCGACTCGACAAGTTGTTGGCCAGAGAGTTTTCCCGTACAGCAAGTATGTCGAAAATACGCAAACAACAAACCACAGCAACAATAGCCAAACAAAAGAAAAAAAACAAAATAAAAGGAAAATAAGAGAAATATTCGTGTTATGTGTGTGGCTTTCAAGTTGAGCCAACAGTCAACAGAGCAACATTTTTCCGGGCCAATTTCACATGTCACTTTGTGTCTACCTTAATTTCAGCAGAATATTTCAAATTTGACACTTCCAAATGCAACTGTGGTCACGAAATTGACTGCAAACAATATCAAACAATAGCAGCAAAATTAACGAACAATGAATGCGGTTGAACTTTTGAATCCAACGAACTCAAACAGACAGAGCGCCATTCTAACTGATAAGTGTAAAATTTAAATAACAATTTGATTAACTTAAGCAATGATTGACGAGTTTAAATAGAACTGACAGACGCTTGAATTCTGCTTTATAAGTTTGCGTATTTCCTGCTTTTTAATATACATATATTTGCACTATGCAGCAATTAAGTTTTCAATTTCAAAATTTAGTTTTAAGCATACCTGTTAAATAATGATTAGTAATCATAATCATTAGTAATTAAATTATTTTTTGTTTAAAAGTCGAACCAATGATTAAATTACGATTATTTTGGGTTTTGCCCAATTAACTAATGATTACGATTAGAAAAAATAAAAAAAAAATCGATAATTATTACGATTATTCAAAAAAAATCGGAAAAAATCAAAAAAAATCAAAAAAAAACATTTTGGGGTATTTCGGATTATTTTTGATTTTTTCTGATTTTTTCTGATTTTTTGATTTTTTACGATTATTTAGTAAAATTCAAATTATTTTCACAATCAAAGTAGCCAAAGCTTTTGATTATAGTTGCTTTGTGCTGTCTAAAGAAGTTAAATTCAGAAGAAAGAAGGAGGCAGCTACAACAATTCCGTAGCTCACTAGTTAGAGTTGCTGACCTGTCAGTTCCAGTTTGTAAAAAAACTGGGTTCGATTCCCCCCGTCATAAGTTCTTCGGAAACGCAAAAATATATACTTCCCGCCATTAAAAAACAAAGAATAGTATTCATCTTTTTTTTTTAATCAAAAGAGTCAAGAAAATAATTGCTTGCAGAATATTGGAGAGCTAAGCGGAGCGCTCAAGAGGTCCACATTTATTGCGTATACAATCGAAAACAAGATATAATATAGTAGTTGGATTGTGATCCGCACAAAAAAAGACTTGCCGACTATGAACATCTACAGTAAGTTTATGTTATTGAATATGTGGAAGACTCGAATGCTCAAATGTATTCCTCAGGAGGGCTTTATATAACCAGCACAAAGCAACTATAATCAAAAGCTTTGGCTACTTTGATTGTGAAAATAATTTGGTTTTTTACTAAATAATCGTAAAAAATCAAAAAATCAGAAAAAAATCAGAACAAATCAAAAATAATCCGAAATACCCCAAAACGATTTTTTTTGATTTTTTTTTATTTTTTCCGATTATTTTGAATAATCGTAATAATTCTTGATTTTTTTTTGATTTTCCTAATCGTAATCATTAGATTATCACAAATTTTTCAACAGTGAATTATATAATCATTACGATTATTTCTAATAAATAATGTAATTGATTAGTAATTCTAATCGAGATTTAACAGGTATGGTTTTAAGTAGGTTTGTATAAATTTGGGAGGAGAAAAGCTAGTTGACAACTTAATAAAATACCCTCAGAATCTACCTAGAAATCATATAGTCATAGTTTATGATTTAAGAATGCCAACTGCTTAAGAGAGCCTTAAGAAATTTAATATTTCTACAACTCTGTGTTGAATTAAAACAAAAATAAAACACATTAGAGAACATTCTCAAACAGAACTGAAACGTACATTTGCTGTTGCTCATTATAAAACGCCCAATGGAGTTTTGTGAATCTCAGTGGTAAGATGAAGATGCCTGCTGTCGTCGCTGGATTTGCGAAGCACTTGAAAGCATTTTACGCTTACGTTAACAGTTTTTATAGCCCAAGTAGAAGGAGCAGCAGCAGCAGCAGCAATAAGCATATTGGTTTGTGGCTGTAATGAGCTGCAGATCCCCCCCACATACCCCGCCATATCCAACCTCACCACAAGATGGCAAAGCAAATTTACAGCGATTTCTTCATCTATATATATTTTTTTTCTTTCTCAGCGCCTTTGCTTGGCGCATTTGTAAAGTTTAATGTTTGCTTAAACAATTTGATTGCCAAGCGGCAGACAAACAGAGAGAGAGAGACAGAGAGAGAGAGACAGTCAGACACTTGCGTGACGAGTCATAAAAATCGTATCATTACAGCCATAAAACTGGGATTTCTGTTTATTTGTTGGATTGCTAACATTGCTTAATGTTGTTGCTGCCTGCCTGCCATAGAGCAAAAATTTAAATAAATTTAATTATGTTTGTATTCACCGATGGAGATGGATGAGAAACAGAACAGAACCGAGAATTGCCTGTTACAAAGATTAAAGGAATACCAAATGAAATTTGTAGATGCCATAGATAGTAGTAGCTGCGTCAGGTTTGTTTTGATTTGATTGGGGGGCTATATACATATGTATGTAGGTATATGTAAGTATATATGTGTAGTTAAACTGCAACCAACTTTTTGCCTTGCGTGCAGCTTTTTGCTGATTTTTCATTTCGCACGATTCACTGACTGGGGATTTAGTAGTTGGAGGTTGAGCTCTATAGAGCGAGCAAACAATTTCGTTGTTGATATGTGCAAATTGATTTCAACGTTTGAAATGTGCAGTTATAGATACACACACACATCCACATCCACACTACCACACACTAGCAAAAACACACCCAACTAGAGCAATACGATTATATTATACACACAGAAACTCAGTCAGCCTGGCAATTTATATGGAAATTAATACTAACATTTTTACTATAACAAAAAGAAAATAAATTGAAGAAAAAATTGTATAAAATCGAATTGATTTTGTTAAAAATATTCAGAAAACGTTTTGTCAGACAGTGGCGTAGTTTAATAATTAGAAAAGGCATTAGAATGGGACGTGGGTGGAAATAAATTGCTAAAATTTTGCATTGTTTTGAATATTGGGTCATACCACATGTAATGCTAATAAAAATATTAACGCCTCGGACTGTTTTACTTGAAAAATTGTTGCATAATATACATACAATTTTATAGCATGACAGCAGAGAAATAATAAAGTCATTCAGGGGTGCCACAGAAATCGCTTTCGCTCGAATTTCACTTAAATTGCATACAAATTTAAGTGAAATTCAAGCTAAGCGATTTTTGTGGCACCTGACAGTCTTAAATTCTTCTCCAGCGATTCGTAGGGTTTTTGCAAAATCTTTTCGTGCTTTTTAATTATGACAGCATTGAAGCTAACGAGTTTTTCTTTAGGTGTGGAATCTATATGGTAAAGTTTTACTATAAATTTTGAATTAAACTTGTATTAAAAAAAAACAATATTTAGTCTTTAGCTCAATGAAGACTCCATCTTATCGAACTGCCACTGATTCAAATTCGTGTTAATCCCCCAATTCAACAGCAGAAGTTTTACTGATCCACCACAAATTCCACTCTTGTTAACCCCTTTTGCAGGGTCGCCTCTGTTTTTAGAACATTGTAAAAATTATAGCAATAACTTTTGGCCTTGTTTCCAATATGCCAAAAAGCTCATAAAAATTGACCGCGTGCGGTAAGCAGAGGGGTACGGTATGCTTCAGACAGGCAGTTTCGACAGGGGAAGGGTGAAGGCATATAAAATCAGCTTATGCTTTGCGCCGTAAAGTATGCAGCTGTTTTTTATGGCCCTAACCCAAGTTGAGAAAGTTAGGCCTGCAAATGTTTTGGGCCTGGCAATTTATGACGCTACTTCTAAGCGACCCCCCCCCCCCCGGGCGACGTCTCCTGCCGTTTTCCCTTCCTGCTCGGGCAACGTTTTTGTATTTCATCTGTACGACTTTTTAATAAGTGCCAAGTGCGGGCGGAAGTTGTGGAAAATTTGCCAACATTTTAGGGTTAGACACTGATGTAATAGGAAAAAGCTTAAACTGCAAAGTCCTGAGAGAAGTGGAGGCCCATGTGGCGGGGGGGGAAAATGTGGATTGCGATCCTAAGCTGCTGGCTATACGTGTGAGTGTATTTGTAAGTGTGCTGACGACAAATCATTCCAACAAAAACTATCAGTAGCCTGGCAAAAGATGAGCCAAATGCTAGGAAAAAGAGTCCTTTAGTCAGAGGAGAGGTTCCTTCCCCTCACCATCAATCCACAGCTCGCACGTACTGTCGTCCTTTTGACTGACAGCAGCAATTCACCTGTCAGCATCAGCAGCATTTCGTTTTACTGAATTGCATTGAAATGCGATGCTAAATTTAACGATTCATTGCATTTTTGCTACCCAACACTTCTTCATTTTGGCCCAAACTCTGTGCATTTTGTTCCCGTTCCGTTCCCCCAACTCTTCTTCATACGGAAAATTGCAACTCTGTTGAAAGGTCCCGGCCATGCCACGCCTACCCACCCACCGTTGTGTATTTTTAATGCAGCAACTTTGGTATAGAATTGCTAAATCTGCTGAGTCTAAGAAACAGAACGCCTCGATTTTGGTGCCTGGACACGCTGCACTGCAAATAAAATATAAACTGCAGCATTCGTATACCCCGTAATCAGGAAAAGCAGTTAATTGGGTATGTAGATCAAGGGCTCAAAGCTCCAAAATTGTAGAGATCACAGTTCGATACCCGTTTTAGTTTGAATCGGTTCAAGAACCAATTTTTTGGAATCAAAAATTTGGATCGATAATTAATTAAGCTTTATACAACAAAATTATATTAAAAATTTATTTAAATTAACTTATTTGTCCAATAGTTTTATAATTTAACTTATTTATTTAAGCCAATAAAATGATGTAATAAGAAAATATATAAGCTTTTATGATTTAATTATGATATTTCAATCATTTAAAATGCAAACAATTTAATTTAAAAAGAGTATGAAATTTATGTAAGAATTTTTATTCGATCCAAATCTTTATTTTGTGTTCGGGTTTGACGGGTAGAATATTATAACTCTCAACAATTTAAAAAAAAGATCTGGTTATTTGTTTTTTAAATAAAAAAATGAAAGTTGCTAAGCATTTCAGAAATTTTCGCGTGGTATTTACTAGTCTATCACTGCTGTTGCTGCTGTACTTTTTATAGCGAGTGCCAGGCGTTGGCGCCGTGCCGTATGCAACTAAATTTTAATGTTACTTGAAAGAGTAATAAAAATAAAGTTTACGCAAGTTGAGAACTGAGAACAGAGAGTTGAGAACCGAGCTGCCGTATCTCTCTCTCTCTCTCTCTCTCTCTCTCGCCTGAACAAAAGGCACTGATTATATCGTATAGCAACGCAACAGCCCTGCAAGTATGCAATGTTAAATTTTAATTAAATTGTACAACAAAACAGAAGGCAACGTGAAACTCCAGACACAAGATTCGGCTTTGATTTTCTCAAGAGAGAGCGAGACAGAGGGAGAGAAAGAATAAAAGAAGTGTCAACAAAATCCCATTAAACAATTCATCAAATGATGAAATCGATAGAAGCCATCACACCGAAAAGATGCTGGATAAAGTTTTTGGGCCTATCAAGCGACAGGTTTCGCTGCTCAGTCAGGCATATAAATGATGTGGGCCGCGTGCCCATCATTAATCAAAATTAAAAGTGTGACCATTTGGCCAGGGGACGGTTTGTGGATTGTGTGTGTGTGTGTGTGTGTGTGTGGGCAGCACTTCAAGCATTGTTTTTAGTAATTTCAGCATGCTATTTCAATCAAACTACCACACGTGATTTAGCTCAGTTTGAACTTGGTTTTGCCGCCCCCTTTTTGGGCCGTGTTTGGTAGTACTATCGCGCTCCTGTGCTGTGCCCAGTGACCCTTAACTTTTGGCATCAGCTAAATGAACCGATAAAAAGGTAAACCATTAACCAAGCAAAATGCCAGTTTCGTCCTATTTTACAGATCTCTCAATCAGCTGTCAGCTGTCGGCCATAACAAATGTCAATTTGGCCCGTCCGCAATCTGCAAGTCAATAAGCCTAACACAGCGAGGGGTCGAGGGACGCAGGATGGAGTACAGTATTGAATTGTAGATTAAAAAATTATCATTACTTATGCTGGGTTTTCTGCAATACGTCTGCAATATAATCTTTAAAGATGATTTGAACGTTTGCAAATTAAATTTTATAAAAAAAATACATTATTCAATTATTAAACCCTTGTTCATAAGTAATGAATCTATATATTTTTTATTGCTTTACTGTATTTTGTTGTTAAATTAATGCTTTATTTATCTTCATTAATTACGATAACATTTTCTTTAAATCTATCTTTAAATTTCTTTCTATTTTCTATACAAGACATTAAATTCGCAACAAGAAAGCAGAGATAAATTTACTTATAATGAAGAAACTCGCTGACCTATCATATCGTATTTAAAAAAAAATCGTTTACATTTTAATAATCTTGAAAATTGCTTCAAAGTTCTATTGACCCAAATGAAAAATGTAAATTTTCTACAGTCTTCAACATAATTTGTAAAGCAATTCCAAAAACTCGAGCTTGTCGACCAAAAATAGCTTTGGCCAGCCCAAAAATGACTTGGCAAAGTCAGCGTTAAATGGCCCAAAACTACACACACACAGACAGAGTGCAAGAGATAGAGTAAGATAGAGAAGGGAAGAGAGAGAGAGGATGTGACACACTGACAACTATTACTGACCGTTGCCAACACACGAAAATTTTACATGACATTTTAATATAATTAGTTTTTGCTGCCGGCATAATGTAAAGTGCGGCCAAAAAATGTCAGCAAGTGCTGTGGCAAGAAAGAGAGAGACACAGAGAGAGAGAGTGAGAGAGAGAGGGCAAGTGCTGTAGTAGTTCAAGTTGCCTTAAGGACAGCAAAGTTGACTTGACTGCGGTTGCTGTGCGGCGGGTCGATTCGGGTCTAAAACTATTTGAGTTTGCGGTCGGTTGCCAGCATTTTATAAGCCGCAGCATATTTTTCGCAAAAATTTTAGTCTCACGCCTGTTCTATTAAATGGGGATTTACTTACACACACACACACATACACACGCACCCACACCTAGCTTGTATCTTTGTATTTTAGGCATCTATCTATCTATCTATCTATCTGTTTTTTACAGATACAAGATGACGACGTTAGGCACATGGGGTCCACATTCATTATTTCTCTAGGCAGGATTACGCCGTAAGCTGGGCTACGGCTTAAAATGCCGCAAACTTTATGGGACAGCAATACACGTGCCACTCCTCCCTCCTTTTTTTTGTGTTAGACTAGGCCTAGGCAATTTATGATTGCCTCCGTACACCGACGAAATCTTGTAGACAACCTGGCAATTTCATAAACTGTGCAGACACTTGCCAAATTGGCAATACCCACACCCAACTCTCACTCTCTCTCCGGCGCCTTTGTCTTCGTCCTTTACGCAGCACGTAAGCAGGCTTTGATATTTTATTGAGCTTGTCATAATATTTATGATATGTATTTGATGTGTGTACACCAGGACTAACAGAATAATAGTCCAGGCTACTGTCAACTTGATGCAATAATCCCCTCTGTCGCATTCCTCTCTCTCTCTCTCTCTCTCTCTCTCCGATAACCATCCTCCCTCTGTTAGACAATGCTCAAACTTTGCGTACAGTTTGAAAACTTTTATTATTATTAGCATTAAGAGAGAACGACGCCATGTCTTTTGGCTCTTATTAGTTTCAACTTTTTGACAGAAATGATATTGAGTTTATACATCTACACAAATACATACTTATGTACATATTAATGATCATGATGAAGCTAGAAACTTTTTTTTTTGTGCTCACATCAAAGTTTCATTTTTCTGTTGGTTTTGTTTTGTTTAATTTGCGTTATTTATAAGCTGGCAAAAAGCTTTGGGCAGTTGCTCACTTGCTGCCTCGTTTTGTGCTAATGGCTAAAAGAACTACGTAGGTATCGCAACAGTTGAGGAGGTTCGACTATGAGAGACCCTGTGTTGTAAAAATTATTAAAAAGAAATCAACTGCGTACACATTTCAAACGAGATTTTAACAAGCAATCGCGATCGCAAGCTCATTGCTTGATAAAAGATTTTTGCATTTTGGTGACATAATGTCGCCGTCTTCTTCGTCGACGAGCAAACAACAAAAACTTGACTAAGAACAAATCATTTATTTTTAAATATATTTTTCGATTTCTTCTATTTGGTGGGTCAAAAGACTCTATACTTCTTTAGTACAGGGTCTAAGAACTTGTCTAGCACTTGGGCGAGGCAATGCCATTGGCAACAACAACAACAGCTACCAGCTAAATGTGCACAAAGGTAAACAGGCAACACTTAAGTCGCGTCGGCAGCAAAAACAATGCAAGAAACTGGCAACAGAGCTAACAAAGCTAGAAAAGCAGCAAAAGTGGAAGAGTGGGCGGCGCCGGCTAAGCCTGTGGCAACTGTGTGGGAGGGGGAGGCGCTTTTAGGAGTGGCAACAACAATAAGTTAAGTTTGCCAGATTTCAGTCAGTTCAAGTGTAAGTGTATGTGTATGTGTGTCTGTCTGTTGGCATTTTAGCTGCCTTCAAATTCGCATTGTCATAGCTTGATAAATAGCTGAAATTACTTACAGAGTAGCAACACTCAGCTTAAGAATGACTACTCTCTCTCTCTATCTCTCTCTATAGAGAAAGCATTGCACAAAACTAAAAGTCTTTTGAAAAAGAAAAAAAGACTAAAAGCCCAAACGAAGTGCTCAATGGTCAGGCTTTAAGCTTGAGGAATAACTATTAAGGAACTAACAGAGTTGCCAACCAGTTGAATATATGGAGAAAATCAGCTTGTGCAGTGTGTTTGAATGTAATAATCTTGATCTGTCATTATTAAAGTGCAGTTCTAAGTGGCAATGACAAAGTATTTGTCAATGCCAGGTGGCAAGACGGTGTTTTCTGAATGAAAAGTGTTGAATAAATCAAAAAATTTCAATTCCCAAACCCAAAGTATAAATTTACTTAAAACCATTTTGTCGTATTCCTATTTTTAATGGGCTCAAAGTATGAAAAGAAAGTATGTTGTACGAAAGTATGAAAGTTTTCGAATATTATCAACAACGAATATTCAACAACTGAAATAAGTAAAAGCATTCAAGTTTTTTAAATTATTTGTTTTTCTTTTATCATCAAGACAAAGAAAGATTAGATGGATATGTTATATTAAAATACCCATTCAATATATATAGAGAACTAAATTGTGAACAACAAAGTATTTTCAAACTTAGCCTGACAATATTCAACATGTTATTAAATATTATAAAAACAGTTATTAAATTTTGCCCTTTTTTATAATGCCAAATCATATCGAATTTATTATAGAGCAGTTTTTTAAGTCTTATATTCAGCAAGATAAAAGATTTTAAATATAAAAACTTTCTCATAAACAAATCAATTGTCTTACAAAAGACTTGAGTAAATCTTAAGCCGTACGTTTTTATCATTGTTTGGATATTCAAGAAACTAGCAGACAGTTACCGTTATACACATATAGCAGACCTTTATCAGACCCCCCACACTGCGATGTCTACATATCAAGAAAACAGCTCAAATGTTTAGACGACAGCTACATCAGCCGTTAAGTATGCAATGCCTTTTTGTCTTTGCCATTTGCCATTTGCCTTTGACGTTGACTTTGACTTTGACTCTGTCTACGGCCTACGGGTTGCTCTTTGTTTTATTGTTTCTCAAATCGCTGTCGTTGTTCTTGTTGTTGTCGGTGTCGTTGTCGCTGTTGTTGTTTCTGTCGCAGTCTAGAGCTTTGACTTTGCCTTTTTTATTATTATGCAGCAAGCGTCGTGGCGCGACCAGATTATAAAGGTCGTCGGCTCGTCGAGGCATTTGCACAACTTTGTCACGTGGCACGAGACACGCATTACTTTTAAACAAGAACATTATGGTCCACAACTGCGACGGGGGGTCTCCTCCCTGACCCCTCCTGGTTTCGAGATATTTTTGGATACATTTACAGTTTTGATAAATGTTCCAGCGACTGAGCCTGAACATCAACTTATTTTGCTAGTTGAATGCTTTTACTTTGAGAGGCTTATAGAAATCCGTTGTGAGTTAACGCTGTAGGTAGTTTAATACTCAAGAGCTGGCACAAAAAGTTTCCATCAATTGTCGAGGCAACTGTTGCAATGATAGCAATTATGATGGGCACTGAATATAGGAAAGGGCAACCATATGCAGTACATAAAAGAAAAGCAACCAAAAAAAAAAAAACTGGCAGGAAGGACTACAGTTGAACAAGCTAGACTGCAAGAGACCCTTTACTTATTAAAATGAAATAGAAATATTACAAATGTAAAAACAGGCACAATTATGTACTTTTCATAAGCGGAATTTGAACCATCGACTAAGGCAGTTCATCTTTGTTTACACACAAAACTGTAATTAAATCTTTTAAATTCTGCCTAAAAATAATGCAGAATTCACCAGGCGCCACTCAGAAGCACAAGCAAAATAATGCAATTAGTTTTGATTTATTTATTACTCTTATTTTGATAGACCAAACTAATTGAAAGCAGTCGCTGCTCCCGGAGCCACTGCGTGCCCACCGCTGCTTTTAACGTTTGTTTTTGTTGCTGACGTTGTTGCAGTGCTCCTGATTGAAAATATCGCATTTCACGAACTTAACAGACCCTTTGTACTTTTGAAGTACAGAGTCTTAAAAAGAAGAAAGCGAGCATTAAAGCAAAAGGCATTGAGCGAGTGAGACGATTAAAGACGATAATAACAAGTGACAAGTTTATTGCTCACACACACAACCACACACGCACAACAGTGCAGAGCATTGGCCAGCCACAAAAACTCTTGCCGGACAGCGAGACAGTCCGACAGACACGAGGGAGACGAAAGCCTAAGCTTTTGTGGCCTGAAACCTAATGCCTTTAACCAACAACAACAAAAGTGGCAACAAAAGGGGGAGTGCAACATTGCCCACATTATTGCCATGCGGGGGGAAGGGGCACACAACATTTTGCCGCCTTAAAAGCCAGTTCCACTAATGCCAACAGCTGGCCACATAAATATCAGCAGTGGGTCGGGAGATCATTGAGTGGCAGGCAGCATTCAATGCCAGGCAAAAGTGTGGTGTGGTGTGGTGGCCAGTGTCTATAAATGTTTTTGTTACCAAGTTGTAGCGCAGCAAGCGAACAGCAAGCAGCACTAAAACCACTAAGTAAGATAAGTGAGGTCAAGCAAAAGGGGTCATGTGCGCGCATTGTTACGTATACGTAACGGGGAGCCACTGCGTCCCACTGTTGGAACACAAAGTCACTTGATTCGGAGACTCGGCGACTCGGTGACTCAAAAGGGGACCACCAAATGGACACCAAAAAGCAATTGAAAGCTCAGCAAGATTGTCAGTGCTGTTATGTGGCTGGTGAAAGTGCAAGTTATGCAGCAAGTTAAGTTATAAGAGCCAAATACCAGCTGATAGCAACACTGATAAGAACGAAATGCTGAATAAGTATCAGCAAGTCCCCGTCGACTATCTCTCATTTAACTACTGTCACATATAAAAGCTTAGTTAAGTCATAATTATGGGCAGTTCGAGTTAATTTAAGTTATTTTATTATATAACGTATATTTAATATTTATTTTATATTTATTTTTATTATTTAGTCGTGTTACACAAATCTAGGAATTTTAATGACAATTTCTGAAAAAATTGCATTCTTTTGGTGTCACAATAAAATGTCAAATATTAAAAATATTTTTTAATAAAAAAAATGCAATTCATCAATTAGAATTTGCTTTATTCAATTAAACAATTTCAAATTTGATTAAATAAATTTTATCAAATTTGCCAACAAATATTTGGCCACTTGAAAGTATGGTTTTATTTCATTCAGAAACAACTCTCTTGAGTTTTGAGATTTCTAAAGTATGTTTGATTTGATTGCTAATACCTATTTAAAAAATGATCTGTATATTTCGACATTAACAAGAAACAATAAGAATATTTCCTAAAATTATGTCTCAAATGTTCTTAAAGTAATTCGTAAACGTGTCGCACAAATGTTGTTAAATTTCCAAGATAAGTATATGTCTTACGGATTATTCTCAGACATTTGTAATCTCTTTCAATTTATTCTTTTATTATGCACAGTTAAAAAATATTAATTGCCACAGTCTACTTTTTCGTTACCCTGACAATTATGTGCACTTTCAGCTGAATTAGCATTAGTCAAAAATAATTGAAATGCTTTCATACTTTTTAATGGTATATAGCTGTTTTCATGGTTTCTTAGGCTTTGGAATATTTCGTATTGTGTTGTTGTTGGCAATAAATTAATTAGTTAAGCTTTGTCTTCATACTGCAGCTTCATTAATTAAAGCCACAGAGCAACCCCAAACTCTTAAGCCAGATTTACGCAAAGCATAGATAATAAAAAAAGAAATTCATACAGTCATTCTATTGGGTTGGAGAAAAATCTCGGGAAGACGAGTCAGGCATTTTGTCAAAAAGTTACGTTTTGGCCACGACCAGCATTTTCGGCCAATAAGGAAATTATTTTACATGATTCAGCATATCAAAAGGCAAAGCAATTATAGCCAAAGGCGCGTTATCATTCTGGCCAGCGGCTGAGTAACAAGGAAAGTAACAAGAAAGCGGGGTGTTGTTATCATGAGAAGACAGAATAAATGAATGAGAGTTGTGAGCTGATAGGACGCAACGTGACCACAGTGATTACTGTCAGTATTCGCATTGAAAGCAATGAGATTTCATTTGAACTACGATTAGTTTGAGTTATAAGCAGACTTAGTCCCTTGATAGTTGGCTAATACTCGTATTTGATTGGTTTCTTATCATAACTGCAGTTATGATGCAATTTTTAGTTCCTAAGTAAAGCTAAGTATTTAACTCAGGAATACCTCTAAACAGATAAACCTTAAAGTTAAATAAAACTCACGGCTTTTCGTTGTCGCTAACATATATTAGTAGAGGTACTCCTCAAATTTCAACTTAATCAAATCACATCTTGCGAAATCAATTGTAATCAATCAAAGATAAAACTTTCAATTTACCCCCAAATCCCTAGCAAACTATAACAAGAACAAAAACTCTGTATAAAGCTGGAAAATTGATAAATTCTTGTTTACCATCTGCACTAGAAGTAAAAGTCAAGTGAAATTCAGGACTCGCAGCTAATGTTTTGAGAGCAACGAAAGAACAAACAGAGCATAAGGAAAAATAATACCAGAATTATTCGTATGCAAATCAACTTTGAGCAACGGTGTAAAAGATATATGTATGTGTGTGTGAGTGTGTGTATGTGTGCACATATCGATAGATTGATGTTGAATTGATGCCATACCGAGTGGGTTATTGTCTGGCCCGCATATAAACAACCAAAACAGGAGCAAAAAAAAACAAAAAACAAAAAAAAAAGAAAAGTCAAAAGAAAAGTAAAAATTTCAATAAGGCTAAAGCATTTCTGCCGAGCTGAGGGCGGCATCAAGAAGAAGCAAACGAAGTTGAGAGGCCACTTCAGGCAATTTATGGCATATGTTACCAACACACATTCAAGCACACACAGACATACACACAAAGGGAATGTGACGTATACCCGCATATGTAAATGCTAAAATAATACATGTGCGTATGGCATAAAAATTGATATGCCAACGTTTTTTCATGTGTGAGTAATTCTCAAGTAAAATTTATAAAGTTTTTAAATAAAATATAAAATAATGCAGCCGAGACTCTAAAGCTTTGTAATCGATTTTTGTGCCCTATAAATAGTGAATGGTTTACGAGTTTCATATATTTATATTTTAGCCTTTAAATGGTTATTGACTAAAATAAAAAGTTAAAATTTTTATAATTTGTATTATTAACCTTTTTTTATATTTATAAATATTACTTATTTTCATTGAATATTTTATTTATTCATCTAACATATTCTTAAATTTTCAAGTTAAATAATAAACGAGTCACCACTTAAAAAAATTTGTTGTATAAATTTAAAATAATAATTATAATAATAGTTTTTTAAGCTTATTTATTATCTTTTGATTTACAAATTTACAAATTACAAAACAAAAATAATTTCTAATTGTTCTGCAAGTCGTACATGCCGTGTTTGGCAGTTACAGACTACAGGGTATTATCTATAGCAACTATGTGCAAAAATTATGCCGCATAATAAATTGAACTTTTCATAAATTTTGCAACTGAAATTGGCAAGGGTCGTCGGCTCTGTGCTCTTGTTCTCAGCTCCCAGTGCCATACTGACATTGTCAACGTCTTTGGCAGCTTTGCGGCTTGGCACAAACCCCCCCCCCCCCCACTTTCTTTTTTTTTTTTGCAACAAAGAAGCAGCTCAGAATTTATGGTTGGCAGCTTTTAGGCTTTGTTTTGCTGCTTATTATTGTTATTGGCACCAACAGTGACATATTAGGAGCGCCTACTCCACGCCTGTCGAAGCTCATTTGTTGGCCTGGTCCAGAGACGGCTCCTCCTGCCAATATTTCCCCTCTCCCGTAAACCTCTCTCTAGCTGATATCGAGATACGATGGCGTCGTTGTGCGTTGCGTACACCAGGATTATTAATATTAGAAAAAGGAAATATATTTTCTACTGACCGGCTGCTGTTTTCGATTATTGTCCTGGCCAGCGTCTTGTGTTCTATTTCCAAGTCCTTTTTGCCGTAAATTGTTATTGACAACGGAAGCAGCAGTGCGGCAAAAATTGGGCGTTGAATTTGCGGCTTGCTTTTCGTTTAGCTGCTTTAGCTTTGGCTTTCGCTTCCCTTTCTCTTTCTCTTTCCTTTCTTTTCGTTTTTTTATATTACTTTCTTTTTTTTTTTTTTGGTCTTTTTCATGGGTTTGGTCCATTTGTTGTGGTTATTATTATGGTTGATTTAGTGGCCACAAATTGAATCAATTGTCTTACTTAACCGAAATAAGCAATATATGTATATATATAAATATATATATATGGATGTATATACAAGTTTAAATTCAATAACGCCTAAGTGCGTGCTCAAATCAGATTAAATCGACGACGACGATGGCATTGCGGAAATGACAGCCCTGAATTGAATTAATTAATGCCAGTTGAGCAGCAGTTGAGGTGAAGTCGGCAAAGGGGAAGCGGGAAGTGGAAGAGGCAGCGGATGGAACGCAGTAGATTGCGCAAAATGAAGTTGACAAATGCTGACAGCAGCGACATGGCACAAAATATTAAAATAAAGTTGTAATTAAACGCCTCGCATAACTTGCCGAATGCTCAGCTCAAACTCACACTCAAACCACACACACACACCTTTCCACACTCAAACCACACACACACACATATGTTAGGAGAGCTGCAAAACTTGAGCAACAGTTGAATAGATGAAAATTACTTACAAGATTCCGGGTGCGTGTGTGAGTGCATTAAGAATGAGTGTGCGTGTGTAAAGAAAAAAAAAACTGGATTTACCACAGACAACTTTGATAATTATAAAATTAAAATTACACTGCACGAAAGCAATTGTTTAATATAAGTTAGATAATTTATTAATTTAAATTAAATTATAAGAATATTTAAATAATTTTGTATTTTTTTTAATTATTATTTATTTATTTTAAAATGCAGAAAATATAAAGTCATTTTACATTATTTGGCAAATTTATTTATTTTGATAGTTTGGTAAATTTAATATTATAATTTGGCCTCAAATATTCAATACTAATGTGGTTTACATTATTTTAGGAATTATAATTTTCAAATATTTCATTTTTGTATTTTTTTCAGCTAAATATGAAATGTATCTTAAAATTAAATCGAAAAAGATAAAAATTTAAGCATCAAAAGTTTTAAGGGTAACCAAAAACCAAAAATTTTTAAATAACAAAGAAATAAATGATGAAATAGCTTTCAAAAAAGCAAGAACTATCTTTCTAGTTCCGCTTCATAGTTATTCTTTGTAAAGTTTTATGATAAAGAAATATCTACACTATTGCAATTCTTTTGCACTCTTCAAAAATTGTTTTCAGTGCGTTGCCAAAACGAAAAAAAGACGAAATGAAGGGGAATTTAACGGGGCAAATACTACACAATGACAATAATTTGGTTGCCTTCGCAATGAAATAGAATGAGTGGGAGATGAAAGAGAGTCATCACAAGCTGCTGGCTGGCAATTTGCAACCACTGTTGCCACCATTACGACCACCAACAGCATCAGCAGTAGGAGTTTCAGTGGTGCTGCTGTCTTCAACTGCCAGCTGGCTTTGGTCTCAACACAGTCTCACCGCAGAGACACCAAAACCAAAAACCCAAAATGAGAAATACACATGCTGCCACAGTGTGATGGCAAAAGGGGCAGAGTGCGGAAAAATGTGTGATAGAATGGAGAATGGCAAGGGGGCGCAAGGGCATATTAAAATATTTAATTACCATGTAAACTTACGACTTTTGTTTTTGTTATTGTTTTAATTGTGACAACAACTGTCATAATAATGAATATGATGATGTTTGCCAGACGCTAGCGGTGCGATGTTGGTGGACGGAGGGGCTAGAGGGGAGGGGCAGCCACAGTACCGCAAAAGCAGCCTCACCCACAAAACGCAATATGCGCCGAGTGCTCGGAAAAGTATGCTACATACATGCGAGTTTTGAAATGGATGCCAACCAAAGCTTTATTACATTTACTATGTACGACAGTGTCAGTGTGTCGACAGTGTGTATGTGTGTGTGTGATTCATGACACGTGTGCTTGTATGTGTGTGTGAGTGTTCTTGGCGGTTTTTCTTGAAATTGTCTGGTACTTTTCAAAGTTGTTCTGCGACTTGCAATGTTATTTGAATTTTAATTGCAGTCTTTTCATTGCATACTTTTGGGCCGTCTTTGTTTTATTGTCTTCATTGCATACTTTTAAGCTGTCTTCTGCTTTGTTTTATTGTCCTCAAGCAGCTCGACTCGCTGCACAGTGAGAAAAGCAGATAGAAAAGCTGCTTGGAATCAATATCTCCAATCTACCGTTTGTCTGTCTTATTTCCTACGTATTTCATGTAAATCAAAGAAATTTTCTAGCATTTAATATTTTTTTATGTGCAACAATTTTAAAATTAATCACTTAATATCAATTAAATTTTCAAAGCATTGATAGTATAATAGATAAGAAAAAAATAACCATATTCGACATTTGAAAATTTGAATTAACTGAAGCAAATCTAGCGGTTTTTGTCCCACTGTGCGCTGTGTGCTTAATTAAAAATGCTTGTCTCGGTCTCGGGCGCTGCACTTGTCCCAGGTGTTCATTCTGTTTGCTCATTGGAACTAATTAGTTTTATTTAGCCTCACTTATTGACTGACTCACTCACACCCCGACTGGCCTGCCTGGACAAACATTTTTCAATTGACATTGTCAGAACATTGTTAAGCGGAGATCTCCGCCCACTGCTCCCCCTTCGCAGGGCTACTTAGTATGCGGCACACAATACACATAAAACATTAATAAAGCTTGTTGTCCTTTTTGCCTGGCTGAGCAGGCAATTCTTAAGCCAAGCTGAAGGTCCTTGTCATTACCAAGCATCATCCTGCTGCTTTGCCCTGTGTGCTTGGCATATGCTTAGCATAATTTTAGACGTCAGCTACAAACTTTGATTTCTGCCATCAGCTTTAAACGCGTTGGCTTAATTAAAAAGTAAAAAAAAAACAGAAAATAGATGAAAAAGTTGAAAACGTTTAAGGTTTCAAATTATGAACGCTTGAACCTGCTTGGACCAGAGCTCGGACTCGGGCCAGGGCCACGGTTCATATCATAATTCAGTCATATAAAATTTGTCTAGCGGAAAATTAGAAATGCCGCAATAACAACAAACAACAACAGCAACAGCTAACAAGAGCCACAACAGACGCCTTTGTAATTAAAATCGACAAGGAGAGAGAGAGAGAGTAAGAAAAAAAAACAGAGCATGAGAGAGAGGAAGAGAGAAAATAAGCAAATCAGAGCGAGCCATTGATATGCTGATGAGCTTAGCTGTTTTTTCAGGCTCTGCTGATGCTTGACATTGAAGTGACTGTGTGAAAGGCACTGTAAATTCTGGGTGTGTGTGTGTGTGTGTGTGTGTGTGTTTATATATATATATATATGTGTATACTATAAATGTAGAAGGAGATGAGGTGTGTTGTTTACATACAAATTTAAAGCCAAAACTCAGTGATTTTTATGCTGAGCAGCAGCGAAAATTGAAAATGACGCTCCAGAAAAATCTGCCCTTAAATAAATACTGCCACCAAATATTGCACATTGGTTTAACATTGCAGCAATGTGATCAGATATGAGTAGAAAAACGTTTAAAAGTCCAGAACCCAACACAATTTTGAAGTTATTTTCATTAATATTCTTAATATTCTTAAGTTTACAGACATAAATTTAAGGAATATTTTATATCATAACTATACTTTTATGAATATTTTCGACTATTTAAAGTTAAGTTTCTTTGAATCAGTGTCAAGACTTACTGTAAAAAGTTTTTAAGTCCTTTTTTTTAAGAAAAATTCAATGTAAAGCTCGAAATACAAATGAAGGTAAAAGTGTATTCTACTATAACTATAAATATCAATATTTACGGTTTATTTTCATATTCTTCATCAATTTTTAATTAAAAACTAAACTAATAACCACTACAATTCTTAAAATTGATTTAGTTTCATGTTATAGTGTTTACAAATGTGTTGCCGCTCAAGCAAAAAGTTTTAAATGAAAATCAATTGGAAAACAAACAAAAAAGAAAACAGCAATTTCAATTTGATGACAAAATTTCTAACTCTAGGACGATAGTCCTCCCTTGAAAATCAACCACCCGCCACATATCAAACCCATGTCAAGTTGGCATTTCTCAATCAGTTGCAGACCACTGTGCGCCTTTTATTAAATTTCACAACGCCAAATAAACAAATGTGTGTGAGTGTGTGGGTGTGTACATGTGTGTGTCTGTTGATTTTCAATCGAATCTAAGGCCGAAATTTCCTTTTTCTTACGCTTGAAAGTTGTTTGCCAACTTTGCGGTTTTTGAGGTTGACATGTTGGCTGTTGATGTGACCCTAAACAAGTGAAGCAGCTGATGCCTGATTATGATGATGGTGCTGCTTTTGTTCAGGGGGAAAGAAAAAGCAAAAAGTTGGGGAAAGGATATGGGGAATTTTGTAAGGGATTTGGTTCAACAAATCGAGCAAAAGTTTTTACAGCGCCAAAAGCCATTTGTATGGAAAGAAAGAATATGCATTTCCTGCCAGGCAATTACCTGATGATGGGCTACAAACAAGCCGCTGACTTCCAGCCGTCATCAATTCAAGCAACGCTCTAATTAAAGATACGAATCACAACATGCAAGCACTGCACAAAACGGACAACGAACTCGGCACAGCACCTCAACGAGTGGGTGTGCTATTTGCACGAGGGTCGACTGATAAGTCAGTGGACTTGGTAGGAAAACTAAGCACAATTAACTTAATTTTATATCTCTTATTGAGTATAATTCAACAACTGTTGGTTAGGTTTAACACAGTTTAACTATAAAATTTTTTTAAAAATTTCAGACACTTTTTTAAAAATGCACTTAGCCATTTTAAATAATATTTTTATTCAAAAGTGATTTCGCTCAAATTAAGTCATTATCTGAGGAAAAAAAGCAATACCAATTTTATTTATTGTAAAACAAAAGATCGTCAGATTAATTGAGCTGCCCAAATAGAAAATTATTTTAAAAAATAGATTAACTGACATTTAAATATCAAGGGGTGCCACAGAAATCGCTTTCGCTTGAATTTCACTTAAGTTTGTATGAATTTCACTTAAATTTGTAAGCAACTTAAATGAAATTCAAGCGAAAGCAATTTCTGTGGCACCCCTGATTGACTTTTCCTATTTAGACCAATAACTTATCAAACTACCCTCGAATGCAAGTGTTGGACTGTTGAGTGGTAGGTGTAATTGATTTGCCGGCACTTTGTCTATTGCCTTTGTTTGTCTGGGTTGAATTTAATAAATATGAAAAACATCAAATTATTTCAAATGCCCAAGTGTTTGTCTGTCTGTCTGTCTGGCAGCTCACTGACAAACGCCTGGCGTGCACGAGAGAAAGAAATATGCTTGGGAGTTCGGTTCGTGGTGCTGTGTGGTGTTCTGCATAATTTTGCAATTGCTCTACAACAAATCGCAGTTGATTGTTTTACGTAGTAGTTGCCGAGTTTCTATCGTAGTTGGGGCATAGCAGCCTTAAAATATGCAACGAAACTTTGCTCAAAGCATAAAATCAACTCGCAGCGCAATGCTACTTGCCACACACAAATACACACACAAACACACACACAAAGGAGCTGCAGCAAATAGGAAATCACAGCAACAACAACAACTGAAACGGAAATGCAAGGCATTCTTATGCATATCCTCTAAACAACTGCACAGAAAACGGAAAACGAACAGCAGCAAATGGAGGCAAGGACTCAACACAACTTGCCCCAACTCGTTTGGGGAATTGTTTTTCCTCTTGCACAAGAGAAAAGAGAGATAGAGAGAAAGAGAGGTAGAGCAGGGCCAAAGGAATTTTTCATACGCAAATTAAATCTATGTACATCCCAAGCTCTCTGCTCTCAGCTATGTGCCACGCCTACGCCTACGCCTACGCCTCCGCCTCTCCACGCACACACACACACACACACAAACAAATGGAAAGGGACACAAGACGCCTGGCAAATGCCTTTGCAAATATTCATTACATAATAAACTAAAACAACAACAGAAAAAGTGCGGCACACAAATCAAATTGCACATAAAAATTTCAGCTATGCGTGGCTTGCCACGGCTTTAGGCTATTTGCTGAGCGTGCTGCCTACCGAATGGAGGGGGCGTATGGCAAGGGGGGAGGGGGCATAATATATATTTTGTTTATTTGTGTAGGTTTTTTTTTTGTGGGAAATCAATGACATGTAAAAACTCTAATTAAACGCATGTTTCTGGCTCGCTCTGTTCATTTCCGTAAAACAGGCCATAAAATGCCACACACACACACACATACAGACGTGTGCGAAATAATAAGAACAGCATATGTGAACAATTAATTTGGTAAAAAAAGGTTAAGAAAACATAATTATATTAAACCCTTATATAATTTAAATAGTACACACTTTAAGCTATGTATATCCAAATAGAATTCAAATTCTGCTGTGTCTATATCTTTTATAATGGCAATTTTGTTGGGTTAAGTCGAAATTCAGGTGTGCGAAAGAATAAGAACAAAGTGAGAAAATAACGGATTGTCGTTTCCTACATAAGTTTTAACAATTTCTAAGTATACACTTAGTTGCCTACATTTAGCATAAGTGGGATCCACCCCTTTTCCGGACCATTTAGACACATCCGGACTTTATAGAAGCTATGAGATCGCGGCATCTGGAGATAGGAGTATTCTTTCAAGTATTTTCTTCTTCTTGCCACAATTGTCCGAAATTTTTTGTCCATAGCATCTCTCACTTCTATCGTTACATTATTTATTGATGATCCACTGGGTTATGGCTCGGCGAAAGAGTCAATCCCTCCTTAACATCAATACTGTAGGATCCTAAGCACTATTTCGCTTGACTTGTGATGATAGGATCACTTAAGTGTGGATAAATCTAACGTGGAGCATCTTATTTTAAGCATAACACTTGCCACTATTATTCTAGAATAGAAGTTGACATCCATGATACCCACAACTCTAGTAATAAGATTATCCCCAAAAAAAGCCACAATTCTCTATAGTATCGGTCTCAGACCACCATAATCATAATATCATAATCATCATAATCATCATAATTTCTGCTATTGAGAGCTGTTAACCTACTGTTGTTTATTATCTTAAGCGAACTTTACCACATTTGGCTCAACTGATCATAACAAATGGTGTCAGGATCAATTCATAATTTTTCGGATGTCGAGAATTTTTATGTCCCATGGGGTTTTTTTGGGGATAATCTTATTACTAGAATTGTGGGTATCATGGATGTCAACTTCTATTCTAGAATAATAGTGGCAAGTGTTATGCTTAAAATAAGATGCTCCACGTTAGATTTATCCACACTTAAGTGATCCAAATATCATCACAAGTCAAGCGAAATAGTGCTTAGGATCCTACAGTATTGATGTTAAGGAGGGATTGACTCTTTCGCCGAGCCATAACCCAGTGGATCATCAATAAATAATGTAACGATAGAAGTGAGAGATGCTATGGACAAAAAATTTCGGACAATTGTGGCAAGAAGAAGAAAATACTTGAAAGAATACTCCTATCTCCAGATGCCGCGATCTCATAGCTTCTATAAAGTCCGGATGTGTCTAAATGGTCCGGAAAAGGGGTGGATCCCACTTATGCTAAATGTAGGCAACTAAGTGTATACTTAGAAATTGTTAAAACTTATGTAGGAAACGACAATCCGTTATTTTCTCACTTTGTTCTTATTCTTTCGCACACCTGAATTTCGACTTAACCCAACAAAATTGCCATTATAAAAGATATAGACACAGCAGAATTTGAATTCTATTTGGATATACATAGCTTAAAGTGTGTACTATTTAAATTATATAAGGGTTTAATATAATTATGTTTTCTTAACACTTTTTTTACCAAATTAATTGTTCACATATGCTGTTCTTATTATTTCGCACACGTCTGTATATACTTATAGTCTGTTACTCGATTACTGTAATTGGTGTGTGGCAAATGTTGAAGAAATAATTGAAGGGGACGCGGCATACATACATGTATGTATATGATATACGACTCTTCCATACCAATTTCAAGCTATAATTCAGCGGCACAGTTCTATTTGAATGTAATTATTGTGTTGTGCAAAGTTTAGTCAATTTATGAATGATATATTTACATTTTTTGTGATGGAGAACTGTTGTTAAGGATCTTAAAAGCAACTAATAGCCTCTTTCCATTACACCAATATTCACTTTAGCTGCTTATCTACGCTAATAAAAAAGGTGAAAAATCAAAATTAAAAAAGAAAACATTTCAATTTAAATATTTAAAATAAATATTAATGATTTTAGTCTTTTTAAAAATTATAGTTTATATTTTAAATCACTTTCTGTGCTCTTTTGTACATTTTAAAATAATGTGAGACTCCTGTCTGGATCCATGAGAGAAAAAATAAGGGAACGCTTTTTAATTTAAAGTCAATTTTACTACTAACTTTTTCCTTATCAAATACGACATTATTTCCACTCTAATTCTAATTATAATTAAAATAAATAATAATTTAATAGTTGAAGTCATAAGCTGAAAGCTTGCAAATATTACGTAAAAATTTAAAATATTTTAAATAGTCATAAATACCGAATTCACACTTTTCGGACAGCTCAGTACACACAATGTAGCCCAACTTTAACCTTCTTAATAAGCCCCATTAAGTCAACCCTTTTGCCTATACGAAAAATGCCACTACAACTATATGAAAATGTATCATCATTAGCTGGTTCCCATCTCCTCTCCCTCCCTTTCACTCTTAACCAAAGAATTCCATTTGCATAGTTCTAATTCCTTTTAGGCTACAGAGAAAGAAAAAAAAATAGAAACAAAAATGAAACCTACAACCCATTAACCACAACAACTCAGTTAGTGTTTGTCGCATTGCCAACTTACTTAACTGGCAGTCTGACTGGTCCTTTTTTGTTGTTAGCCAGTTTATAGGGGTATTACCAACAATTTTTCCAGCTTTACTTTTGATTTTTGTCGGAAGACCAAACCTCTAAAAATACAAATCACATTGTTTTGTATTTATGGTATGTGCTTGCGTAGAATTTCTTTAACAGCTTTTTAACATGTAAATTCGATTCTTAGTTGACCGTTACACACACACGCAGACATCAACTCACACACACACACACCTTAATTAAATTTCTAATTATTGTAATTAACCACATTAATATGACCTCATGCGCACCCTAATTTGCTGAAATTCCTAGCCAAGATCCCTTCTCCCCTTTTTGTCCTGCTGTCACGGCGTAAAATTGTGTAGAAAATTGTCGGTAAACATTTTTACAGTTTATTTGCAAAGCGTGGCGACCGCGACAGAGACGTCGACCAATCCCCTCCGATTCCCCCCCTTTGATCAACAAGCCAACGAATGAGAGAGAGAGCTTGCTATATATGTGGTCGGTCCTTGTTGCCCTTTATTGTATGGCCCCGGCATTGTTCGTGATGTTATACCCCTGCGCGGTATGTGTCAATAGGGTATGCTAGACTAGGAGATCATTTATCACATTTTTGGAATGATTTTTGAATTTAAGCTCACAACATTAGAAAATAAATTGATTAATCAAAATACTTGAATAAATAAAAAGCAAAAAAGTGGACTCGTTTCAGAAATAACTGAATTCAAAATGTAGGTTCAAACCTTGATTCAATTCCACCCAAAAGCAATTATATACAGTTCTATACAATTACCAATTGTCAATTTTTTTCCAATTTTTCTAATTTTTTTTAGAGTATAGAATTATTAAATAAGTATATATTATCTTATTTCCTAATATTTTTCCCCTTTAGGTGTTTAAATTTATGGAATACATAGATTTCCCAATTTTAAAATAATCTATCTTAAAAAAAGATGAATTTATTGTTATTTGTCAGCTGTTTTAAAGTTAAGTAAAACTAAAAATTTAAATAATAAAACATAAAAATATGAGAAATTTGTAATCAATTTCCTTTTGTTTTTTTTTTTTTCAATTTTAATAGGTATGTTTAAGTTGTGTACTTTCTAGTCTTAACGAAATCCAACTTATTTCTGATTGTTGTTGTTGTTGTTGGCCAGCGGTTGGCCTTAATGAGGTCATGTGTGTGTTGGTTGTGCGACGTCGGTGATTATGATGGCATGAAATTAACATTTAATTTGAGCTAAAACTGGAGCGCCACCTAGCGGCTGACTGCCTTACAATATATGTATACATCTCTCTTTCACTCTCTCTCTCTCTGTCTGTGTGTGTGTTTGTGTGTGCTTTTGGCTAATTTATGCCGCTTGGCCCCATAGACGTCTGAATGTGGCATCATTAGAGGCAACTTTGTGGTCCCGGACGCGCTCCATTGGACAATGGCATATAATTTATGTTTGTCTTAGCAGCTGCTTGCAAAGCTTGTTCACACATACCAGCACAATTACACACGCACACACACACACACACACACACACACATTCACACAGATACACAGATATTGGTTAGCGGGGCAACAAGTATGACGACCAACCAGTTAAAACTTTTGCGGCCAAAAAGTTTTGCTTGTCTGCGTTTAAGCTGCGACCAGACTAAAAACTGAGTTCCCAGTTGTTCACAAAAAAAAAAAAAAAAAAAAATGAAAACAACAAATTTGTAGCCCGTTTTTTCTCTCTCTTTCTCTCTCTCTCGTTGTCTCCAGGGATTTTGCGGGCTAGCAAAAGTTTCTTGGCTTATCAATGCCGTCCTGTATCGCCCCCCTTTTAACCACCTTTTATATAACCCCCGCAAACAACTGCAGCTATCGAAATTATTGATAATTTTAGTGCAAATTTTCACCTACATTTCGTTCCATTTCATTCCGATTCGTTTCTTTTCCGGAAACTTGCCGTCACTCTACGCTCATTTTGGTTCTTGACTCCGTAACATTGCCTTCGTTAATTATTAATGAGGCTTAAGCAGCGTCTAACATTTCAAAGCTCTACAAACCGCCTGGGACCAAGTGGAAAAACAAGACACACAAAATAATAATAAAAATGTGCGCATATTAAATATTAATTTCCATTTCCAACTGCTAAGAAAACAGTTTTCTCTATGATGTAACCTAGAATTTTGCCGCTGTCTGTCAAAGGTCGAAGGTCAACGAAATGCCGGAAGCAACTCTCCATTGCCCTTCAATGTGGTATACATGCTTTTAAAGCTATTTAAGCTTTTACAGCTTCGTGATCAGCACTCTAGGGAAAACTATTTAAGCAAGACGAAAGGTTCTTGAATCCCCGTAAAATTGGTCAAATATTTTTGGAAAGTTTTATGCTAGCTGAAATTTTTAAATCTTTAATATTTGATTTTATTAAAAAAATACTGAAACACTATTAAAATTTGCTTAAGTTTAAAAAAGCTTAGGCGATCAACTTCATCAATTTAAACTTAAAATTTTTTTAAATTTTAAAGTAATGTCAACTTATTAATTTTACTATTTAAGCAATTTTTCAATTATTTTACAGGATAGAAAGATTTGAAATAAGAATGGATATAGTAGATATGGCGGTATCAATGTCAATGCAAAAAAAAAAGTAATAGAATAAAAACGATAGGTCAGTCAGTGGGGAATATGAATTGCGTCGATTTTAACTACAATAAATCAGATTCACTTTTGTTTTTATATAAATTTCGAAATTAATAATTTTATATTAGCTTAATTAATCAAATATGAACTTCAAGGAAGCTTTATTCAGCTGGGGGAGGACATCAGCCTTTCTATTTAAATGAGTTTTTTCTTCGATATTCGGATCATTGATAAATGATAAGCATTGCAAAATAATTTATGCCTAAAGTATTAAATCTCAGGCATTGAAAATATCCTATATTCGAACAAGAATATCAATTGCTGTTGACAATAATTTCCGTTGAAACTGGATAAGGTTCAGCACACTTTTGGCTGTGCCATTTGTAGCTTAACCATTTTTCGTCGTTGACCCAAACAACACTTGAGCTTTTCCGTTGAAACAAGACAAAAAAAAACGGGTGCCAACAAGAAAGAGACAAAGTTTAGAAAATACAAAAAAAAAACAAGACCAGAGAAATAAACCGTCAGACAAATTCCATGAACAAAATGAAATGTCAACACTAAATTTACCTTACACTTTTGCTATTGTCGTTTGTCGTTGTTGTTGTTTGGTTGTTGGTTGTTTGGTTGTTGGTTTTTGGGCTGATTATTTTCGTTTCTAATGCGCTGAAAGCTCATTTTTCTTATTTGGGTAAAGATTCTCTTAATGGGATTTACAGAAAAAAAAAGGAAGAAAGAAGTAAAGAAAAAACGAAGCAAAATATCTACAGACGGTCGACTGAATTGGGTCCGTAGATTTTGTCCTGGTGTGTAAAATGGCGCATAAATATGTTGAAAATGGACTTGCTGAAATTTATTTACATAAAAAGGATTTTACAAATAAGCACCAGGCACAACAATATAATATACACACAACTTCAAATGCCTTTGCCAGTGATTTGTGCCTTTGTCATTATTATAAGCGTCAGAGCGATCCCTTTTTTTTTTTTTACACAACATCTCTTCTCTTTTGCTCTGGAGTCAATGTTGCTTGGTGACAGCTGATGAGGGGTTGTTGTTATGGAGAGCATCATATCTGTTACACACATTGGGCCGCACCAGAGATCCCAATGACCATAAATCCTTGAGAAACCAGTACAAAAATTGTGCTAACAACATTTTGTGACACACTCAATTGAAATGCTTCTCACAGTTTTGCTGTGTTTTTGCACGGAGAGTTCATTTCAAATTGCTGCCAGCAGGCAATAGATATAAGAGCGGGGAAAATTGTGGCAGGGAGGGTTAAGTGGGGAGCTGGGGGGGAGTTGAAGAAAAAGGGAAAAACAAAGTCGCGCGCACTAAGCAGCAAATCCTTTCATCCGATTTAAGTAAATGCAAACAAAATAAGTAAATAGCAAGAAGCAACACACCGTAGCACAGCTACCCTCCCCCTCTCTCTTAGCTCCTTAAACCTCCTCCATAAGGGGCTTAGCGCCTCGCAGCCGCGCCTCCAGGCGCTCAGACTCCCCTTGAACAACCCCTAGACCAACCATTCCTCCAACTAAACTGCTGACAGTGCCCCTCGACAGACACTTGGGCGAGCTTGTTAAAACTTTAAGTCCGTTTTACTTAACTTGGCTCCTTTGGCTGACAGTTGTAACTGTTTTGCTTCACTTCCATCTCTCTCTCTGTCTCTGTCTGTCTCTTTCTGTTTGACTACTATTGCTGTCTCGCAGCGTAAGTTTGTTAATTTTTAAATGAACTGACGATTAAAGCCTTTAACTACATTTTTCCTTCCATTTTTTACCCTCTATAATTTTTTTAATACATCTCTTCGCACGTGCTTCTCTGTCATTGACAGCGGCTCTAATTGACTTGCATTGTTTCTACATCTATCCATCTCTCTGTCTCTATTTCTCGCTCACACTCATTATTGTTGTCTTTTTCCCGTTGACAAGCCTTCTAATTAGTCAACTTGCTTAGCCACTTATGCTATTGACACTTGGCCAGCATCAATTTTTAATTGAATGTCGTTACTTTTTTTTCTGTCAGGTTTGATTAGGGTTATTAACTTTAAGGTGGAACTTAATATATTGCATTTTTCTAATTTATACTGACTCAGTACTCACTAGAGACTAGTTTGAATGTATTAATTGAACCTGTTTTGTTAAATATTTGCTTAGTTTTATATAAGAATACTTCAATATTATATTTTTAAACTAAGTATCAAATTTTCTAAAATTACACTTTAAAGTGAATTTTAGTTATATTTGCAATTTATGCAGCAATATAAGAGCTCTTTTATCTATCAGAGATTTTTGTACTTTATTATTTTACCTACTCAAAGTCTGATTCTTCATTTGACAACCTTAAAGATCTTTAAATTTCGTATGATATCAGCACACACACACTGTGAGCAACTACAATAACCACAACTCAACTCAATTTAACTCGTAATAAGAGCTCTCAAAATGCCCGCATTACTAAATGCTTAAAGCAAGCCAAACAAAACTTAACCCAAGCCACAACCTCAACCCCAAGCGTACAGCTCCAAAAATGGCAGCTGAAAATTCAAACCCCAGAAGGCTGCACACTTGAAAAAGTTGCCATGGTCTATGCGATATTTGCGTAGCTCGGCATAATTTCAAATTAATGCACTCAATGGCAAATGGCAAATGGTTTTCAGGTTTTGCTAGTTTTCAGGTTTTTCCCGTTTTGCAACTGGCATATATTTACACAGTCAGGGGCATGGGGAGTAGTCAATGCAAAATGGAAAATTGCTTAGGCCGACCAGTAAAACTGTGGACCAAAACTGTAGCATCAATTTCTGCAAATGCAGCTCAATCTAGTTGGAGAAGCGACAGTCAAGCCACCGCGACGGTAAGAGACCCTGCACTTATACTGCAAAAAGAGAAAATTTAAAATGAAAACAAAAAAAATACAAATACGAGTATTATTTAAAGCAAAAGTTACAAATTATTTGAATTTCTATGCTGATCAAGCACAAGTTTCTATACACTTATTATACCCTATTTACTTTTTAAGTACAGGTTTTAAAAATGGCCAGAGATGAGGCTGATGAGGTGGGCGAGTTTGATGGCAGCTGCTGCAACTGGACGCGTGTTTTTGCGGCTTAACGGCGACTGCAACGACGACCGGAGGCGCAACGGCCATGAAACATGTGGGGCAGGGTACAAAACTCTGTATTAAAGTGCTGCATAAGCCAAGGCGCGTGCTAGAAAATTCTAAAAAATAGAAAACTAAAAAAAAAGAGAATTCTTGAATTGCTTTGACATTTTAACATTGTCGTCGTCGTCGGCAGCTCTGTCGCCTGGTCGTCAACTTGGTGCTTGTTTTTGTTTTTGTTGCTGCCCCTGAAATGGCGAGGGCGTAAAATTGCCGTAACATGACAGCGAACAACTTGGCAAAAGGTAACTCAAAATGCGCTGCGAACACGCAAGGCGAGCGAACAAAAAAAAAAACAAAATATAAAAGAAAATAAAGAAAAAGACGCACCAAACCCAAAACCACACAGACCCAGTGAAACCCACGCAGCCAAACTCCAAGTACAACCCAAGCATTTGCCTAATGTACTAGCCTGCTCCTCTGCCTGTGTTTGTGTTGACTTAGATGCACACACACATACACCCACAAATTCAAAGAGTGCTATGGGAAAATATAAGATGGGAAAAAGGGGGCAACGGGAACGTTTATCAGTGCGCGCTAGAAGAAAGTTTTTCATAATGTGTGGAAAAGAACTTGCGCTAGCCAAAAAGAAAAACTGTCAACTTGACACAGGCGGTGTCCTTTTTTTCTAAAGGGTATAAGACTGCACTTGGGTATATTGATATATCATTTGGAGAACAGAAATCAAAATAGTGACAACTATGATTCAAAAATAGTAATTATTAAAAAATCTGCGAAAGACTTTTATTATACTTTAATATAGTATAATATAAATTTAGTTAGTTTTTTTGTATTTTACTACATATATATTTCACTATATTTACTTTTGTTTTACTATAAACTATAGTTTAGTTACCATTAAATCATTATTTTTGATTGAAAATGATTTTCTATTATATATTTTTAAAGGTGTAAAAATATGCAAACAATTGCAATACAAATCTTTTAAAGTTTAGTTTAGAATAGTTATGTGTTAAATGCAATAATATAAATTTCCTGATTTTATTCGATAAATTGATTTTCTATGCTTAACAAAAGACTGAACATTTAATTGATGACTTGAGCAATATCCAAGGTATATGTTTGAGAATTATATAAACAGTACAGAATTCAACTTTAAACTCAGCAAATCCATTTTTCACTTGTATTGGATTTTTAGACAGAAACTGAAAGTTTATAATTTTTTACTAATTTGTATCATAGCAGAAGTGAAAAAGAACAGCCATTATATTACTCAGCAATATATTTTATTTAAAACACTTTTGTCAGGGCATTTAATGTTTGTTATTTGAAAATAAAGCAACTCATATTTCTTGTTGGTCTAGTTGTTTTTTGCCAGCAGCATTGCTTCGCCTTGCCTACATTATTTATGCATTTTTCTTTCGGCTGATGCTGGCTTTTAATAGTTGTGTCTGCGGCAATGTATGAGTGCATCAGTGTCTGTGTGAGTGTGTGTGTGTGTGTGTGTGTGTATGTGGGTGTGTATGTTTACCACATTGAAAAGTTTTCTTTGCAAAGTGCTTGGTACATGCGAGCGCGCAAATATGCCAAAAAATATGCTACACAAAAATCGCTCAAGTGCAAAGTTTTAACAATTGGAAAGTTTGCATCATGGGTGCACTATGAACAGGCGCCAACTCTCTCTCTCTCTCTCTCTCTCTCTCACACTCTCTACAATCCGTCCAGTCAAGTACTTAGTTAAAGCGTCAAACACAAAATGCAAACCAAGCGAGGGAGACAGAGAAAGAAGAGAGAACGAATTGAGGTGGCAAGCGCGGTCTTGGGATGCGACGTGTGCTTTAAGTGCTGGTCACATGACTGCGAAAAGGAGCTGACAAAAAATAAACTTGTCCTCAATTTGTGTGCTTGCCAACAGAGTAGAGTGTTGAAAAAAGATTGCACAAAAAATAATAGAAAAGTTAAAAGATTAAGTTGAAAAAAAAAACGCTTTAAGTGAACAATATGAGCAGCAGAAGTTGATTTTGGCAGTTTAGTATTATGGTTTAATGTTTCTAAAATCTAATAAAAGTTTTTCAAAAGTATTCAAAAATTGAAAAGCACATGAAAAAGAAATTTGTTTTCATTGAGTGTATGAAAACAAAAAAAAAATATATAAAAATATAAATTATTATTATCTAGTGGCGCACAACGAGCTCTAATTGATTTTATAGAATAACAATGAGGAAAATATATGTATATGAGGATAACAAATGCTATAACATCTGAGATTCGAGTCAGAAAACTACTTAAATTTAAGGCGAACAATTTCAAGTTAAAGAAAACTCAACGATTTATCTCGGAAAATGCGGTGCAGCGTTCTTTTGTTTTTGGTTTTACCTTTGACAAATTGTCAAAGGCATTAAATTTCTCGGAATAAATTGAATAAATAAAATAAGCAATGGGCTTAAAGTTTAAACAGTTGACTGCGGCAGTTGTCAACTCACTCTCAAAGTTCAACTAGAGCCAAAGTAAATATGCCAACAAAGAGATATAGATAGATGGTTGCAGAAATCAAAGAAAGGGGCCGGGTGGAGAGAGAGAAAGGCGAAACGGGGCTAACATGAGAGCTAGAAGAAAAAAAAAAACAAAGTTTGCTTGGTTCTTTGCAAGTGGCAAGTGGCGCCACCTGGCGACCAATGAGGTGTGAAGATGAACAGTCGCAAGTATCCAACGAGGTTATTGTTGCACCTGAAACACACACACACATACAAGCTGATTCAGTATGTGTGTGTGTGTGTGTGTGTAAAGCAAATACGAAGCAAAAACCAAATCAAATGTGCTGATATCTTGCTATATATGTGACCTTTCCCCTTCTTTGCCTGCTCTAGAAGTGCTGCCTGTTGCCTGACTTTGGCTTGGGCTATACACACCTTTGTGGAAATCCAACAATGTCAACTATGCAACACAAAAGCGACAATGCCGTCGCTTTGTCTGACTGCCAAAGTGCAGGAGCAGGGGCAGGGGCAGTAGAAAAACGCTGTACCGGATAGGGGACGAAAGGTTGCAGCAGTTTCTTGTTCTTACCGCTCTTGTTGTGTGGCATACAAAAATAGCTCACTTGCGAATGGCGTTTCTCGTTTTCTCTTCTTTGTTCTCCCTCTTTAACTTCTGCCTCTTATTCCCTTCTACTTTTGCCACCTGTTTCATGTTGCTTTTTATGCCCGCAATTTGCATTGCCCGCTTTGTTGACGTCTTTTGCACTTTTGCTTTTTCTACAACTGCTGCTGCTGCTTTAAGCCACAGGGAAAAAAGAAACAAAAGCACACAAAAATAATGACATTAAAATGCGCATTTTATTAAAACCCAATGCCCGATTTGCTAGCTGGAATCGAGCTGGCCCAAAGCAGACGTAGCACGTGCCGCTTAAACCTTAACCCCTTGGCGTGTGCACACGACATGCAAACGGAAAAGCAGCAGCAACAACTACGACAGAAACAACAGTCAACAACAACAACAATGACTGGCAAACTACTTCAGTTTTATGAGGCACCCGCTGCGCGCCCCTCCCCATCAATTGACAATTATGAGGCCACGCCCATTGCCGTGCTCATAAATTTTGTAATTATTCCCCTGCGTGCCCAAAAGAAAGAGTCAAAAAAAAAAAAAAAATGAACACACACGCATCCTACATGCGAAAGGAAGAGTGGGATAATCAACGATGGGCGATGAAATTTTTGGATATGAATATTTCATCTACTTATATGCCATATATAACATTCAAATAAGCACCATATGAGTGAATGAAAATTGTTGCATACAAACGTGACTTCAAAACTGGGGAAAATCATATCGTTTCAATAGGAAAATTAACTCGAAAACTGAGCATGGAATAATATTTATTTTAATAAGTCTAACTTAAGCAGTACTAAATCACCTAAACTAATCACACTCTCTGCATTATGATGTTTTGAGTAAGATATATTAAGCTTGATTACTCAATAATTGGTAATTCATTGATGCTATCATAAGTTGAGCGGCAATAAAAACCATATAATTAAAAATCAGAGCTATTAATTAAATGAGAAAATAAACAGACTGTGATCAAGACAAACTATTCATATGCAAATATTCTGTATATTTTAAATACTCCAATCCTTGAAACTTTAAGTAATTAACATTTAATGCAGAAATTGCTAGTTATTAAATGAAACTAAAATCCATAGAAATATGTATGTACGACTCATAACAAATTTCGAAGGACCCCTGAAAGACCTTGGCGCTGTAACCCTGAACCGTTGTCAAAGTGAAATAAATGAACTTTATTGTCACGCACACCGTCTACCAAAAAAGTGTGTATGTAATGTCTGGAGCAACTCTAAAGGAATGCAATTAAAATTTCATGTACTTATAGCTGCTAGCGCACCTTAATTGATTAATGTAGGCCCCAACCCCAAACCCAAGTATAAAAAACAATAACAACCCACAAAATTTCGTGGTTAAAATGGGAAGATGGGGCACACAAACAAATTAATTAAAAAATGCGCCGCGTTGTGTTGCGTTGCGTTGTCTGCTTTTAGGCTGCAAAGCAACTTGCTTGGGCCATTTTGGGTGCTGTCTTAGCTGGAGCTGGAGCTGGAGAGTGTTGGCCGCCCACTGGATCCTAACAAAAATAATAAATAAATTGTACTTAAAGAGCTTCCGAGGCACCGCAGTGCAGCCATAAACATTAATTAAAAGTTTTGACCCTTTTGCTGGAGAAGCCAGCGGCTGCTCCGTGCAGAAGTTGAGGGCGAAACCATCTGCTCATCAGCTGCAATATTCATGTGCACCGGTCATACAACAACAACTACAGCAGCAACAACTGCAGCAACTACAAACTACTACAATAAAATGCACTCAAATTTGTTTTGGTCAGTTTGTCGGAGAGTTCGTCGCTAAACGGCGACCAGAGCGGCCTCAATGGCCTTATTTGCACGTAACGCTCAAAAATTACGAGTTAAGCACTTTTTGCCAAGGGCCAACAACTCATATGAGTCATGAATCATTAAGCACACACACACACACAGCAACTTTTCACTTTTATATAAAAAAAATAACTGCGCGAGGATTTTCACTCTGCACTGTAACCTGCAGTTGAAAAAGGGCATGTGAGAAATGTTTGATGTACCAAAGGTCTAAGGTCACCGAAATGTGACCCATTTCATAGCATTTTTTTTTATGATATACCCTCCTCACATACAAGCTTTCAACTAGCCAAGACAATTCTGTCAACAGTTCTGAAATAATTTAGTTTAAAATGTTTTTCATTCCATTCCAAGAATTTTAAAAAAGCCCTTTTAAAAATAATCTCACTGTTTGTCATCATTTATGATTTTATTTCAGCTCTTTTTTTACTTTTCGACTTTTTTAGGCTATTGCAGAACGGACTTTGCAATAACTTATACTGAATTTTTTCGGTTTGTTTTATTGTAAAATTTTGGAAATTTTTTAATTTGAAACTAGATTATAATTGTCAGCAATGTCAATTGCAGTTTAAGGCAACCAAAGTATAGATTTCATAACGAAGAAAAATAACAATTTCAATATGTTTCGGTAATGTGAAGTAAAAATGCATTATTTTTATTTAGTAATTTTAAATTGTTTATTAAAGGTGAGCCTGCCTTTTGTGTCATTTATTAAGAATGTTACAACAGAATTTAAAATCCTTACGCTTTCTCAAAAATAATGAATAAATATGTACATACACCTATTAATTAATTATACATACTTGAAAATGTAAGTTAATTGATTTTTTAACGATAATTATTCTGGGGTGCCACAGAAATCTCTTTCACCTGAATTTGACGTACATTTGTATGAAATTTACGTCATTTTTCAGGTGAAAGAGATTTCTGTGGCACCCCAGTATATGTTTTTTGAGAGAAAACATTTACTTTGTGGCTTTAAACTTTCTGTAAAATTTAAAAAAAAAATCTGTTATTTATCAACCGAGAATAATATTAAATTAAACAAAATAAATTTGGGCATATTCGCCTACTTTTTACAGGGTATACATCTCGTTTATACACTTTTTACCACGCAATTCTCACTTGTTCATTTTTTTGGCCCATGTCGAAATTTGTTCGCTACAAGCAAAATATGACACGGACATATGACGCTGGTCAGCACATGCTCTCGGTCTTTCTATGTGTGTGTGTGTGAGTGTGTGTGTATGGCATACTTTTTGCATGCCAGCTTGGTTAGGTGGAAACAAATAAATCGACAAAAGTGGCAAACAGACACAAACAAACACTCACCGACCGAGGCACATCAACTTAGCCAGGAAACTCAATTCAACAGAAACCAAGCGAGCCACCGAAGCATTAAATTAACATTTTTTCTAATTAAACTGCCAGCAAGTGGTATAAAAATGTGTGCAATAGCAACAGCAACAATGCTATGTCACAATTTGTGGCACTTAAAAAGTGAAATAGTCAAGATTTGCATAATGTCATTGTATTTGAAGTGGAATCTCTGTCAACGACTCGAAGATAATTTCTTTGCGATTCTTTAATTTATTCTTCTATTCCCCTTCACTTTCAGTATCTATTTGACTTTTTTACCTTTTAAGTTCGATTTTTAAAACTTTCAGTGGTTAATTTAAATTCTAGCTTTGGTAGGATTTTTTTTTATAAATAACATAATATAGAGAGTCAAAAATAATTGGAACGAGAATGAATCCTGTAGTTGATAAAGATATTTGGAATAGAATTAAATCCAAGATGTTTTTTAAAACTGATTAACTTTCCGTTATTTTGGTAATAAAGCATAGTGTTACTTTTCACTGTTTGTTAGCTTTTTTGCAATATTAATGAAACAGTTTACAGATTTGAATATGTGCCTTGTCTATAATGAGTTTTCAGTGGGAATCCATAATAGGGCGTGGTCAACTTGACTAAACGCCACTTCTTCAGAGGCACAGTAAATGCGTAATACAAATGCGAATGCGCTTTTATTAATGCCGCATATCATTAGATCAACAAACATGGCCAAATACAATATAAGAAGTACTCGCACACGCTCTTAACTGCCAACAATAATAATGTTTTGGCATTTATCACACTTGCTTTTTCTGTTGTTGTTAATGTTGTTGGTCTAGTTGTTGTTGTTGATGTTGTTGTTCTGGCAAAGTGACCAAGCAAAGTGGCTCTAAAATTTCAGTGGCATCAGTAAGAACAAAAAAAAAGAGAAGGAAAGCAGATAAATAAATGTGGCAACAACAAAGAGCAAAGCGCCATAAATCTAAATAACAAATTTTTACGAGAAACGAGACCATAAATAAGATGTTACTGCCTTAGTCTAGTGGAAAAATAGTGGAAAAAAAAAAGAACAGGCCCAGTATCATTTCCCGGGCCCATTTCCCAGTTTCCACACACACACACACATACCAACAGGACTGCCAAGCAAAGCGGCAACAATTCCTGAGAGTTCTGTTAATTTAATATTATTACTTTTCATTACAATTGCCTCACAGTATGCGTGTGTATCTGATGATTACAGTAAAATGCTGTTAGTTTCTTTTTTTTCTGCTCCTGCAAGAGAGGTCCCAAATGTCAACACATTAATGTCCAAGAGCCCCGGGGGGCTCAGGTCATATAAATCAACATTTATCTGCCTCCATCGCCGACAATTGAAAATGACAGCAACGCAAACGAAACGACCAAAACGCATAAATTCTTGCATCTTTTTTGGCTAATTACATAAGGTAGGTATTCTGAAATATTTTTAAATATATTTTGGTAAAACTGAAATTTTTAAGAAATAACCGAAAGTTTAGTTTATTTCAAATCGAAATTTAATGTATTATTACTACGAATATTATGATTTTAAAAAAAAAAAGAAAATCAATAGTCCCAAGAAATACATATATCATTCTCTAATTTACTTAAAATCAAACCATACTTAAGAACACTTTTTAGCATGAATAAGGGAAGTTTATTAATTAAAAAAACTGAAATGCAGTAGCCTTCAATTTTAAATACTTTTCACACTAACTTTAAGAGACAGAAATAAAAAAAACTAAGCTAAAAAAAAAAAAATTCTGTATTAAATAAACAAATTCCATTCTCAAGTGGACAAAATTTAAGTTATGCTGCTCTAGCTGTGTGTAGTTTTAAAGGGTATGGAAATAGTGTCAAGTAGCAGGTTGCTCATATTTTGTGCAAGGTTCTGAGAGCTGTTGTTTTGAGCGCACCTTTCACACGGTTGCTTCATTGCATTGGGCTAATAAACAAGCGCCAGGAAAGTGCAAAAACGAAATAAAAAACGAAAACGAGAATGAGAATGAAAACAAAAAGCACAACAACAACAATAAGAGACAGACATACACATTGTACATCCTGTCGGGCGAGAGAAGAGTTTTTTGCACACTTTTGTCGCACCTCTTTTTCTAACTGTCTGTCTGTCTATGCAAGAGAGAGAGAGAAAGTAGTATCTGTGTGTGTGTATGGAATCGTATAAACCATTAAATTGAAATTTATGCGGCACTTTGCCGCGTGAAATGTTTGTACAACTCGTTGCGGGCTGCGGCTTTTCAGCAAAACTAACCCCTCTCCCCTCTTATTCACTTCTGCCCCCTGGTTGCAACTCTTGTTGCAGCGCCATAGGCGTTGACAGAGCGACAAACCGTTAGACAACAACATTTGTGGAAGCGCCAGAGTAGAGTTTGAGGGAATTCTAAAACATATGCAAAACTGTTTGCTGTTGCATGTAAATGGTTTTTTGAACCCACCCCCTTCCCACCCCTTCTTCATCAGGCCTTTTGGCAGACGGAAACATTTGCCGGCTAATTTGTCGTTTGTTAAAATTATGATACAACGCCCAGTTGTAGTAGTGGCAATTTTGTCGGTTTAGTTAGACACAAAAAACCCCAAAATCCACCCCTAGCAACCAACCCCGTGTTGTCATCACCTGCAGTTAATACTAGAAAGTGCGTAACACTACGCAAATATCAGCAACTCATTTTGATATTTATTTTTATGCATTTTTTTTTGGTTTTCGCAACAAGTTTTAATTAATTTGCCGCAACTCCTGGGCAGGCTCGATCCAGTTTATCCAGCCAGCCCACCGCAATAATTCTCGACAGAGATGAGATGAGGGCACAAAAAAGTTGATGCTACGATAATTTGAAAAGTTTTCGCTTAGACAGCGACAGCGAGACAGCGAGAGAGGCAACATCGAAAAGTAGGTAGCAGCAAAACTCTCTTTCGGCCAAAATCGCTAAACCTAAAAACAGAAATTGCGAACTGCGAACTGGGTAACTGAGAAACTGGCAAACGGAGCAAACTATATGAATACGACATGCTATATTAAGCCTCAAATAAATGCAGAGCCATAATTAACATATAGCAAAAGTTTTTGCTACGCTAAGCCATAAGCTGCCCTAAAACTGCTACCACTTTGCCCCCTCTCCCCCTTCCCTTCTCAACCACTGACTTACTCCCAAAAAATCTTTGCCTGACTGATGAAATATGGCTACAAAAGTAGATTCACTCTCTTCATGTGTGTGTGTGTGTTTCTGTGTGTAGAGCACTTTTGCAAAAGTAATTTGAAATTTACAACTTTCAGTTGATTGAGCCAAAAGTCGATGGAATATCTTATGTTATTTGAAAAAGGAGTAAAGTTTTTTGAATTGCGTATTAATTGTCTGTGATCGAGTTTCGCAGTAATTGATGTAAAGGTAATTTACAATAATGCGACCTAAAGATAAGGTATAAGCCATTTATCTTGCTATCTTATCCGTCAAAATTTCAAATGAAACTAACAAGCCTGGATAAAATATTGTAGATCTTGGAATTTGCTCTTCAGAAAAGAAATAAACTAATAGAGTACTAAGCCAAGGAATTTTAAAAGCTTTCGATTATACAATTTGCTAAACGAAAGTGAAAGTTATTTGCGTTTAAAGACTGTTCAAATAAAAAATAAATCTCTATCTACCAGAGCCAGCGCTTATAAAGGCTATTAATTAAAATATTACTGTACGAATATTTTTTGCTGTACAGTGCTGGACATAAAAAACCGAAATAAAGCAATTTTTTATTTGTTTAAAGTTGTTCAATAAGGTTTAAATAATATTCCCAATATTTTAATTTAAAAAATATATCGGTTGACAAATATATAAATACATATAATAAATATATAAATACATATTTTTCCGACAGTTAAATATTAATAATAACTTATTATTAATAAGTAATAATAATCCCCAATATTTTAATAAAATAGATTTAATTACCTGATATCGAACTCATTCCATACAAAATATATAAACTATACACTTTTTGGAGCAACCCAAACCAAAATGCATTGCTCTGTGACCTACATTTTATGTCAAAATATCTTTTCAATAGTTTACAAGCATATTATATTATACATAATATATATTACTTCAAAAAAGTGATTAAAATCTGTGTTAATAAGTAACTCTAACTCAACGAAATTTCCTTATTTCCCGATTTAAAAGTAACTTAACTTAATTTGACTTAACTTTGAATCCATACATACTTAATAAGTGGAAAGTACTATATAGTACATATACATTATACCTAGTAATTAGTTCAAGTTTTTGTACTCACGGACTGCATCAACGGTCGCTGGTGTCCAGATAAGCAACGCTACAAGGAAAGTGGCTGCAACAAAAGTGGCTGCCATCTGCAGACCCATTATATTTTATATATGCGATGAGTGTGAGAGAGATTGAGAGTGGATTGAGTGGGGAACAGGCAGTTGCAGCAGTTGAGAGGCAATTGGTGATGATAAGAGTTGGTAACAACAACAACAAGTTCGAAATGCTCTATTTATAATATCACTCTTGCTCAATCTCTCTTTTGCCTTCTGATTTGCCAAGCTGATCAGACTTACTCTCTTGGCTGACGCGTGCTTTCTCTCTCTCTCAAATGGCTCTCTCGTCTACGCGACACTGCACGCGCTATTTGTGCATGCAGAATGAGAACATATATGTATATGTAAGTGTGTAAGTGAGTGGGAGATAGAGTTCAGATGCGTGACGTAGCAAGGAGCGTTTTGGGCGTGTGTTGTAGCAAAGAGGGTTTTGTTACGTTTGCAGTTGTGTTTTGTGTTCGTGTTGTTTGTGTGTGTGTATTTTATTTTAGTTGATTGTGTTTCGTTTTTGTTGTTTTTTTTTTTAGTTAGCATTTAGTTTTATGAACGTTCGTGATTGATAGTGATTGTTCAATCATTCAATCATTTGTTAAATACATTTTCGCAAGCCGAAAATCATCGGATATTACAAGATGTGTTAATAAATGCGATGTCATCATCATCATTACATTATTGGCAATATATAACAGCATTTGATTGATAAACCAAAAGATTTTATTGTCACGCCCATCGTTGTTGTTGTTTTTGTGATTGTTTTGGTTGTTGTTGTTGTTGCAGGCGTTGTTTGTGCATTGTTGTTGGTTGTATTGGCATTATTGTGATTATTAGTTCATTTGTTGTTGTTGAAGCAATTCCAGTTGTAGTCGTTGTTGTTGATGTTGTGGTGGATGTTGCAGGATCATCAGCGTTATCATTGTTAACATGTGGAGGGAAGCTGTTGTTACTATACGACAAAAATTACCTGCTTAAAGTTGAACTGAATACTTAAAGAATAACTCTTAAACAATATAAAGATATGCAGTTTTATATTCTTTTATATTTCGTTTGATTATTATTGATTTATTTAGATATTTATTTGTTGACTTTCGTTTTGTAGACGCCTGCGAAATAAAAGAGACAGAGTCAAAGGTTGAGACAAATGACGTTTAACATTTGACAAAAGGACACAAAACCAGAAACAGATCTCTCTCTTCCCCTTTTTTTTGCTGAGTGTGTGCAAATTTCATTGACTTGTTAAGCTGTAAAAATAGAAACCTGCAGATATTTTAGTTGTTGAATAAACAAAACATTCAAGCAATTTGTTTGTCATAGATTTTAATTAGAACTATTTGATAAAACTAAGGTTTTTTTTTATTTTAACTTTAACAAAGTTAATAAAACCTTCAGTAGCTAATCAGAGGAGGAACTATAATGATTATAATGGATTGTCTTCAGACAAATAAAGAAAATATCATTATATCTATTAATTAGCAGTCTAGTATTCATTATTAAAACATTCGCTGTAATTCGAAGCATATCCTATGTTTTTTTTTTTTCCTTTATTCTAGCATAATTTTAAATTATTAATATCGTATTCAGTATTTTTTATAATGCAATTCATAAGAATTAGTTTTTATGAAATTGAGCAACGTTCTTAAGAAAACTATTATTTGAAAGCCCTTTATTTGGGCGAGAATCATTTGCTTGACTGCCGTTCTTAAGTTACTCCAGAAGTAAAGCACAAAAACTTTAAATTTAAATGTACATAAGTAGAAGGCTGTCAAAGTAATTTTCACTAGCTGCACTCTCAATTTAGTTAATCACAGTGAAATCTAGTTTATTGCATGTCCCAAGGCAAAGCAGATAAGGAATGGAAAGGAAAGGTGTGGAAAGGAAAGAAAAGAAATGGAATGGAATGGAAAGGACAACAGCCTATCATTATCTACACTTCACTACGGCAACAACAACAATAGCACAAATTTCAACAACTGTTTGGCAATTAAAATGAGCTAAAAATGCCTTAAACTCGAGAGTCGTTTGAACTTCTGAACTCTGAACACACTCCATTAGACAGACAGGTTGGCAGCACTGCCAAAAGGTAAATACACAAAGTCACTGCGCAATTGCATGAGCTTTGGTTACTTTTGATTTCTGCTAACCCTCACCCCCTCCTCCTTCTAAGCTGCCCCTGCGTGTTGTTGTTGCTCTCAAGGAGCTGGGGGGAGGGGTAAAAAGTGCTGCCCACTTAGTTTAGCTAGTTACAGGCAAAAAATAACAAGCCAACAACTGCAGCACAGGCTTAAAACAGGCCATAGCCGCAGGTGGGCGTGGTCAGGCCCACACGTACAATACCTGCATAAAATAATATATGTATATATGTACATTTACTTATATGTAAGCTTTATGCTCTATATATGCACTTGTAAAAATCAATTAAACTTTTCAAGTGAAGTTATAATGGCTGCCAACTCGCTTGTTTTTTTCTCTTTTTGGTTTCCTTTCGTTTCGTTGTTGCCTTTCTTATTGTTTTCATAGCCTTGCATTGTTGCCAGCGCTTGTTCTTGTTGTTCTTGCAGTTGTCAAAAGTTTTAAAATAATTGGATTTTTTTTTACCATCGCACTTTAGCTGTAAGCACAGGCACGAACAAAACCAAACCAAACCGAACCGAACTGAAGCAACAAACGGAGACCCCAAAAACCGGGGCTGCCCATTCTACAAAAATTAAAATTTTCTTTGTTACTGACAGCAAGGTATAGAGTGAGAAAAACAGAGAGAGAGAAAGACAAAGGGGGAGAGGAGCACACTTAATGCTGACTGCAGTCGTCGTCGTCGTCATCGCCATCATCGTCATCGTTGAGCGTATTACCCAATTTCCACTAAAGTTTTCAACACCAATTGCAAACGTCAACAGCAAAAAAAAAGGAAAACAGGCGGGAAAGTCTATAGTCGAGTTCCCGATTATGGAATACCCATTACTTATTTAAATGAAAAAAAAAATTCATTGCATACTTTTAGGAATTTACATTTCCTAGAAACTTAAAAAAGCCATTACTACCGTTCTATTTTAACGACCTTGTGGCGATTAAGTATAATAACAGCTTATAATCATTAAAACAGCTAATTAGCAAAAAGAACATAATAATTTAAAAACTGTGTGTAGCTTTTCAAAAATTGACGGACAAACGGATAAGGCTTTATCGACTTGGCTGTTGATGCTGATCAAGAATATATATACTTTACAGGGTCGCAGATGCTTTCTTTCCCCAATTTCAATGAATACAATGTACCCTTTTACCTATTATTTGAGTAACGGCTATAAAAAACAACAACAGCTGTTGGTTGGCTGAAGTAGGCGTGGCCGATCAATCGCCTACAATGTACAAAAGGATGGACAACTTCAAGTGCCTCCCGTGGACTCGACTCGACTCGTCGGCGATTTAATGGGTTTCACGCCGCACACGGCCTGTCATTATCGAGAGCAGATAAGGACTTGAAACGTTGCAAGGACTCATCTCACAACACAAACTCATATATGCAGGTATTCAATGAGGCTATCAACATATTTGCCAGCAGATCTTGATTAGTTCTAAAGATTTATAATACCACAAAGTAGCCAGTTAATTAAAATTGACTAACGATGAGTAGTTTGAAAGGACAAGGGATTAAAATTGATATGAAAGTTACAACAGAGTAGTAGAATTAAAGCGAAATACATGTGATTGTTAGCTCTTATCACAGACGTTTGATTTAGTCTAACGTGCCATCAGTTGAATAAGTTTAAGTTTGTATCTTAAGAAAATGTTAGTTAGTTGTGTTTAAGAATCAATGTAGTCAGTTTAATATGAAAGTAACCATAGCTAGGAAAAAAGAAATAGCAAATAAAGAAATTCGTCAAAAATCTCTAGAGATTTTGTTGACAATGACTCTTGAAATATTTTCTTCTGAAACATTAGTGATGTAATTTTTCGGACATATTTTCATAGACACAAAAATCGTTTGCTACATAGCATTGGTTGTTAGATGTGATTTGTTCTTAAATAGTACACAGACATTTCAATGAGAAATAACCCATCTAATATTTAAGTAATAATACAAATGACTTTCTTTCCAATAAACAATTTCGGCTAATTCAACCAATATTATTTCATTTATAATTTATTAATAAAGGAAAAAATGTACAAAAATAGATGCCATCTGCTGCTGACATATCTTAAGCATTCTTATTAAGTGCTTCTTTTTTTATTTACTCGTTTGACATTTCGAAAGTTGCGCAGTCAAAGGAAAAGTTGCTGACTTTTTGTCAATTAAACTAATGACATCTGATATAGCAACTGCTGTGCTATCAATAAAAACAAAGGAGAAATGTCATCAATGGGTAATGTTGACATTGCAAAGAGACAGCACAAGCAGAAACAGAAGCACAAGTCGAAGCAGCAATGTTTGGAAAGAACTTTAGTTTGTCACACACGGCGTATGCGTGTTATGGCTTTGAGTGGGAGTTTGAGTATTCGGCTTTAAAGCAAACAAACTAAAAAAATCTGCGTACAAGCCACAGAACTTTATTTAAATTCGGTTTTGATAGACACGCGCATGGAGAGGGAGTTTTTGTGTGTGGGGGAAGGAAAAGCAACAGCTTTTCATAAAAGCACACACAATGCTGGGAAATAGTCAAAATAGGCGACAGCTTTTATGGAGGGAGTAGTGTATAAGATGGAAGTTGGAGTAGAAAGAAATTGCTCTCTTTTTGCCACAGCTGGCGACTCAGTTTTCTTTCTTCATTTTTTTTTTTTGTTTCTTTTAAGTATATTTTCTTTTTCTGGTTTTTGCTTTGGGTCTAATAAAAACACTTGACACCGAAACGAGGAAAGTTGCTTAAAACAAAATACTTTGGCGACTGTGATAGAGTGAGATAAATAGAATGAGGGAATGAACATGTCCAATGGATTTCACTTTTAAAGCAACTAAATGTATTGTAATGCACTGGCAAAAGTTCCTCTGACAAGAATAACTACAACACCTGCTTAGTTCTCCTTAGTTGACGCAAAAAATATGAGAAAACACACACAGTTACCAAGTATTTAGAGCTTGAACATAACTGAGCTGCTTTCTTTTCGGCTTAACTACAAATTATTTCCATGGTGAAACAATCGATGTTCTCTCTTGAAAAGTTGGACAAGAAATATGAAAGGATGCTACAATAAAAAGTAGCTACAAAGTAACAACAAAAATGATGGGAACAAAGCATGAGGATTTACTGTTTTAATGTGCCAACTCTAAATGTTCGTTTCTTTCTCCCCATTTCATTCCCTTTCACTCGCTCGCAAATCCGAATGCTTTTGGAGTCAGTTGGTATTTATAAAGGCAACAGAAATCGGATTAAATATGAAAGGAATTTTATACAGATTTCATAGCATACTTTTGAGCGTTGCAATTTTGCAGAAATTTTTGAAAATATGTGGGAAAAATATTGTTAAAGATTAACTCTCATTAGACATTTTAATCCATTAAATTTTGTTAAACTTATGCAGCTTTTTTTTATCTATTTAATTTCATTTCATTTTACCTTTAAAAAGTAATATTATAAAACCTTGAAAATTATTTACTTTACATTTTTGTTAATTCAAAATTGTATACTTTAAATTAATTGTTAATTAAAAATCTTATTTTGAAACTTTATTTTGAGTCTACACAATTTTTTTCTTTTTTTAACCGAGCGATAGTAAAATAAATAACTATTTATCTTCAACTAATACAATATAATCCATTTTAATTTAATTCACAGCCAAATTCAGGGCAAATTATTAAAGCCAACTTAAAGTGTTTATGGAACTGCATTTCGAGTTGAAAATCAAGTCAGACAATTCATCAAACGTATACTTTTTGCGCTATTGGCCAAGTTCTCTCATTTAGCAGCTGCCTGCCACAGTTTCCAAATCGCAAACTGTGTCAATCTATAGCGCATCCTTTACACTTCTTCTTCGTCATTTTCCATTCTCTTCGTCTTCTTTTGCAGAGTCTTGCACAAACTTGAAGCCAATGTCCAGGGCAAACATTTCAGCGCCTTTGCCCCACAAAAATAAAAAAGAAATCACTGCTCCTAAAACGATTTAGGCCGCATCGTTCATACTAACACAGACACAAACAACATACACAGAAACACACACACATCTGAAGATATGTTGGTCGCTTTTGCTGTGGCCATCAGTCGCAGTTGCCACAAACGTGATGCTAGTTTTGCCGCACAAAACAAAAGCAGGAAATTTGGGGCGTGAAATGGCCGCTGCCGTTCTCTTCCCCCTTCCCAAACCACTTTGGGTCCCTTTGAATTGAAAAGAACAACTACAAAACGGCCAAAACTGTTAACGGTCGCTTTAAGCCGAAAACCCGAAAGCAGCTCAAAAAATTGTTGTTCCGCTCGTAAAAATGAAAATGAAAATAGATAAAAAATAAAACGCACACACACACACACAGACACACATATGAAGTGAGAAAGCGACTTCATTTTGTAAATCAATTGAATTTTCAATTGTGTGTGCGTTCAACGCAACAACAACAACAGCAACAACAAAAGGAAGATGAAGGTAACATAAAAGTCAATGCGGGCTCAAATAAAGGAAACGACACTATTACCCAAGACTAGCAGCAGGACAATGACACAGGACATGGGACACAGTGGAACAACAGCAAGCACAGATTTTGATTTTGGGTTATGCTATTCTCCTTCTCACTCAATCTCTATCTTTTCTGACTCCCTTTCTCTCTTTGCTACGCGTGTCCTGCCAATTGCTGTGAAAATCGTTTCGTTTGTTGAGCTACTTTTTATAAGAATTTTGTTTTCCTTTTTTCTCTTTTTTTATAAGAATTTCTGTTTGGAATTGCATAAGCAAATTAAGCGGAATGCGCAAGTTGTTGAGGTTCAAAAGAGATTCCCATTTTTATTTTTTGGCTAGTTCGACTCATATTAAGTTTACTTTTCTTTATGATAGGAAAAGGTTTTTCTTATTGTCCCAACTTTTTACTAAATTCCTCTGGTTGTTTCAGTTTTTAATACTGCTCTGTTATTTCCATTCCTTTATGTTTAATATTTGTGTACTCAAAAGTTCGAGATTTCTACTCATTTCTTTGCACAACTTCAAAAGTGTTACCTATATTTGTATATTCGAAAGTATTAGTATAGATTCTAATTCACATTCACATTCACGTCCTTGTTTCTTCTTGTTCTACATGCCTATTTTTACCCAAATTTGCCTATTTGCTGAATTTATTCAGACTCTGTTTTTTCTTCTGTTGCTAATTATGTTAATATATTTCTATTACTAGTTCTATAGCAAATAAGCTTTTCTTTAAAATTTAAATACCCACGAAATACATGCGTTTTAAATTTTTAATGCATATTTGTAGTCTAACTTTCAATTCAATTTTAAGATTAAAACAAGAAATTTATTTTCTTTTTTTTTTGCTATATCTTCTCGTATTGTCGTTTTTATTTCCATGCTTCTAATAGTTTCCTTTACATATTCCTGTTCCATGGCATTCAGAAATTTCGGCACATTTTTATTCTCACTTTCATTGCAACTATTACTAATATTTGTACTGAATATACTATATACTAAAAATATCCTTTTGCATTATCAACTTATATCTTTTATTTAAATTTACATTTTCTTTTCTCTATCTTTTATATATATGTACTCCTTTTATGGGCCTAGTTCACACCTTTAAAAAAGCCTCAGCTGTAACTGTGTCAATCATTTTGGAGGTCACACACACACGCACACACGCACACACACACACACACACAAATGCAGAGAGATCTGTTTCCGGTAGCATATGAATGAATTTTTACCAGCTTTGCGTATCGATTGTAAAACCTTTATCCGGTTTAAGGTGTAGAATTAGTTTATGTCGCATGTCGCATTTGTAAGCTAAACAAAAATACGTTAAGGCGAAATAAAAACCCGTTAACCGGCACGCGGTAAACACGATGACGCGTGGCGGAAGGGGCGGGGGGCAGCGGCGAGGGGTGTGGCGAACAATAACCGAGGCAAGCCGAAGACGATTGACGGATGCAACTTTAACTTGCAATCAAGAAAACACTTTTTTCTCAATTTCTTTATACTTTCACTATTCGTATTTTAATACAATTTATTTTCAAAATAATTTAATATTTTTTATTTTTATGTTGTTGTATTTCGGTTGTTGTTGTCGTTGTTGTTGTTGTTTTGGGTTGTCACACACAGCGCGCTCAGTTTCTTACAGGCTCGTTACATCCTGCCAAATCCCGAAATTGTACTAAATACGTACAAAACTTTTACGATTGGCCAAGGCTCAGTAGCCGCCGCAGCGAGCTGTCCGCGTCTGTCTTTGTGTTTGTGTGTGTGTGCGTTGGCGTGTATTCCGAGTCGAAACGAGCGGAAATTGTCGCTCGTGAGCTCGGCACTTGCTGTGGTGAGTTTCGTGCTCGAAACGAAGCCAAAACGAGTCACAGAGCTTCAGCTTTCCAAATAGCTCAAAGCTAACGAAGAGCGATAAAGCTAGCAACAGAGAACGCGAGTGAAAACTATTGAGTGCATTTAAACAACACTCGAGTGGGTGAGAGAGAAGCAGGCAACTCAATGCAACATTGCACAAAATATGCAACTAAAGAGAACGTGAGCCGAGTTACTGTTAAGTATGATTGCAAATAAGGCTCAACGCCAAATCAGCTCAAATCTTTTTAGCTGCTCAAATGACAGAGCGAACCATAAGAGAGAAATTAAATGTATCAGAATATAATTTGAATATTTTTATAAAATTAACTCCTAGCTCATTTTCTAAAAATTAAATATCTATAATTTCAATTTAAACGATTTTTGCAATTGTCATCCAATTAAGATTCTTGGAACACACCTGTGTAAAACATTAATTAATAATTAGTATTTTTTCTGGCATTCTAAACATTTATCATAATATAAATAACAATAACAAACAAGGCTTCAACTCATAAACTCTAAGAACTCAGCAGTAATCAATGCCAACTGGCAACTCAAAACAGCTCAAGAAGCTCTAATTTAAATTGCAAAGTTAAACCAAAGTTGCGGCTTAAAGAGCGATTGAGTTCATTAAAGTTAGCTCCAAGTTATTGCCCAGTTATTTAAAGAGCAAAAAACAGCTTAAATGAGTAGCAAATGCGACTCTGAGTAGAGTTACTCTTTAGCTTACAAATACCACTCAAATGCAAAGTGAGCTAGAGAACAACAGCTTAAATGAGCAGCAAATGCCAGTCCGAGTCAGGTATCTCTTTCATTAAAATGCCACTCAACATAAATAAGTAGTAAATGCCACTCTGAGTAGCGTAGCTCTTTACGCCAAATGTCACTCTATTGGGAATTGAGATAGGGAACAATGACAGACAAGTTGAAAGTAGCTCAAGACCAACGACAATGTTAAAACTCAGCAACTATAAGCGCACTCAACTCATTCAAACTGCAAAGAGAGCGCCACAATAAACAGCAGAGAATGAAACGCAAGGCAACTCAACTCAACTCGACCGAACTCAACTCAACTCAACCGAACTAAACAGCCAGACTTTCGGCAACCTGACGCGTCGTCGGCTCATTCGGCTTGTCGTTCGTGTGTGTGGGTGAATTAACCGAAGCTGGCAATTCGCACAGACTGAGGGCAATGTGGCGTCAGTCTCGACTGGAGCGGCGTGCTGTGTGTTAAAAGCGGCAGGTGCCAAAAAGCAGGCATAAAGCAGCGTCGGCTAATTGTGTTGCATACTTTTTGGCGCGAGCATAAAATAAAATACGTTGTGGCGAGTCTCGCCTGTAACTGAAGTTGAATGAATGTGAAATGTGAAATGTGAAAAGTGACAGACACAGTGACAGTTGAACATTTGCAACAACTACAACCACAACAACAATATAAAGATAGAGGAAAAAAAAACAAGAAAAGTAAATCCAAAGCCAAAGCAGACGGCACAAGTTACCGTTGTGGTAGTGAAACTTGTCCCGATGCTCGTCCTTCCGCGTCCTGTTGGCCCCAGGAGACATTTAACATAATAAAAACGAACGTGTGCGGCATTCGTTGCTGTTTTTGCCAAGTTTTTGTAACACTCACTCTTTGTGTGTGTGTGTGTGTGTGTGTTGGTTTTGTTTAATGCTAATAACACACAGAGACACACGCACACACACACACACTTGCACAGTGGCAAACGCACAGTTAGTAGAAACAATATTGCAAATGTGTGCGGCAAAGCAGTTGGCAAAAGTGTCGTAAATCGTTTAGACGGCAAACGTGGCAAGCGCCCAGGACACGGACACGGACACAGACACAGATCCTGCAGCAGGACGATATGTAAACGACAATGCCACCGTGGGAAAACAAAAAAAAAAGAAAGAAATATACATAAGCAACTGCGAAAGGAGCAACAGCAGCGCCGCAGGATGCTGCCGTTTGATAGCGAGTCCTTTGCACATTTCATGTGAGTATAAATATCCTTCTGCCTCCACGACAGCAAATGAACTTCATAACAATTTTTTTTGTTTTTTTTTTTTTGCTTTTTGCGCGCGCATTTTTATGAGGTTTTAACGTAAATTCGAATGTTTGAATTAGGCGCCCGAGTCCTTGTCCTTGTCCTTGTGCTTATCCTCGGCGCGCCACAGTTGCAGGCGTGATAAATTTTTATGTGCGATTTCAGTTCTTGTGTGGGAGTGTCTGTGTAAGTGTGTGTGTGATCGTTAGGGTGTTGTGCTCATTCATAAGGCCAATTAAAGTGCGTGGGCAGAAATCAAACTGATTAATTTGTCAAATTTCTAAATAAAATGGAATTTTTAGTGCCTCTCGCCATTGAGCGTCCAATTTAGTGGGTGTGGGTAAATTTATGTGATTTATCGTTGAGTGAAATTCATGCGAAATTGGTTTTCTTTCGCAAGTTTAAGTAAAAGCGACTACGACATATTCTGTAGAATTGTAATTTTATTATGTCATTTTGTGTAAATCGTGTAGAAAAAATATTTTAGCACAACTAAAAATATTTTAAGATTTTAAAACATTTGTTTAAGTGTTTGTTTTTTTTAATTTCGCAATAATTACCAAGTGTAAAGTGAAAGTTTTAAAAACTTGCTGGCCCAAAAATTAATCAATTACATAGTTGCTTATCACATCAGCACTCCCATTTCCTCAGATGTTCGATTACTGGGTATATTGATTGCCAAAATGAAGCATGCAAATGAATTTTCCATTCGATTTGTCCAATGAAATATCAAAAAATGAAGAAGAAAAAATATTGCCCATCATTTTCAAATTTGATGCGAATGTGAAAACGACACATTGGTATTTTTGGTCCGTTTTAAAAGCCAAAAAATGCAAATGTCAAATGGTCACATCAATCCAACCAAATGAAAAGTCAAACAAAATTAGCTCTGACACAAATTCTACACAAAATATTTGCCAAAAATATTCGAGAATATTTATGGCAGGCCAAAAAATGGACGAAACGAAAAAATAGAAGAATGCTAAAAATGTAATTAGAATAGATTAAATTTCAAAACTTGACTTGTTTTAAAAGTTATGAAAATCATTTTTTTTGAGCTAAAAAAATTTGTGCTGAATTTAATACTGTTAATTCGAAGCAATATACAGCTGCGGTCAAAAAAATAGTAGTGCCTGCAATGAACTTACAAAAGCTCAAAATTTAAAGACTTTTCATTTATCCAAATTTTTTATATAATTTTTTTAAGATACGTTATTATATTGTAAATCCATCTGAGAAATCAAAGATAGTGAACAGTTATTATTTTTCGACTTAGGAATTTTTTTCTTGCAATAGCCTGAAAAATGGGCGGTCAAAATAATAGTAGTGAATGCCTTAAAAGTGGAAAAAAAGGATATTAAGCAGGAAAGGCACTTGATTTGATATTTATAATTGTAATTTGATAATTTTCTATAAATTGTATAAAAAATATTTTGCTTAGAGTTGTTACAATGGGGCGTGGCAAGCATTGCACTCCAGAAAAGCGTGCTCCTATAAAAAATTTATTTCTAAAAGGATAACGTTTAAGGAAGTGGAAAAATTTGATTAGATGATTGCCAACCATAATCAGAAACGCCATTAAGTAGTCGCCAAAATAGGATAAATGTGGAACACCTCGATCCATGTCCAAAAGACTAGTGACAAAAGTAGTGAGGTTTTTGAAACGCGACCCTTTTGCTCCTGCAGCACTTATAAAAAAGAACTTTGGTATGGACCAAAGTGTGTAAAACATTCTTAGATGTTTGCAAAATAATAATCTGGCAGAAAGAAGCCCGTGAAAAATTCCGTTATTAAAAAAAATACCTGCCCAAAAGCGATTTTGATTTGCTAAGGATCATCTGCATTGACCCTAGAGAAATAAAGAAACCTCTAGTGGTCGGATGTGTCCAAAATTATTTTTTTTGCTGGTCGAGTATCTCGACAACATGTAAGGTATCCGTTAAAGTCCGAATATTAGCCCAGATTCACCTGCAGGACCATCAAACATTGTGGTATGAGAATAATAACCTGGGCGCATTTTCACATTACTGGGTCCAACCCATATAATGGATCATAACCATAATGGAAAGGCACGAACATGTGAAAATTCTGCAGGACATTATGCTACCGTATTTTTCAGATGATATGCCGATAATTTGGAGGTTCCAACAAGACATAGACCCAAAGCAAATCAGCAAATCTTCGAAAGAATGGTTCGCATAGAAAAAAGTTAATGTAGTGGAGTGGTCACCACGGTCCCCCGATCTGAATCCCATTGAAAATTTGTGGTCCGATATGAAGAAGGATTTTGCCAAGCATCAACCAACAAATAATATTCATCTTTGGAAGATCGCTAGGAGCACCTGGAGTCAATACAAACAGAACGATGTAAAAGCCATAATCCGTCGTTGTAAGGCGGTAATTCAAGATAAAGGCTTCACAACAAATTATTAAATTTGTTAATTATTAAGTGCATTTCACATATCTAACCTTTTAAATAAAAAAAAGGGGTTTTGGATCGTTTTCATCATTAAAATATTTGAATATGTTCATCACTACTATTATTTTGACCGCCCATTTTTCAGGCTATTGCAAGAAAAAAATTCCTAAGTCGAAAAATAATAACTGTTTACTATCTTTGATTTCTCAGATAGATTAACAATATATTAAGGTATCTTAAAAAAATTATATAAAAAATTTGGATAAATGAAAAGTCTTTAAATTTTGAGCTTTTGTAAGTTCATTGCAGGCACTACTATTTTTTTGACCGCAACTGTATATTCATTCAACAACGCTCAATATATCAATAAATTCATATGCTTAGCAAATGCCATAAAAACCAGGTCGTTAATCTTCCAAATAGATTATTTTTTGTTTATTTATATCAGCTGTGTTGTTGGATTTCAGTCACTATGCAAATCTAGCTTAAATAAACTTGTAACTAATTTAAACAATATAGAAACGTCTAAATTAAATTGTTTGTTTAATTGTTTAATACATTTTCTTTGTTTTTTTTGTTTTTACAGGAGCAAAAACTTTTAAAGACCAAATAATAGACTGAATATTTATCTAAATGCTGAGCTTGTAAGAAGACTTTAAATGGTTGAGAAGACGCTGAAAAAAGTCAACTGATTTAGATGATATACGGTAAGTTTCTTGAACTACATTCATATAAAACTCGACTAAACTAAACTATTTTACATATTTTGAGGAACATTTAAGTTCAAAATGGGGCTTTATAGCTCTAGTAAGAATTTCTTTCTAAATTATAATTGAACTAAACCCAATTCTACAAAAAAAATTTATGTATAAAACCCAATAGCTTTAAATTAATATGGAGCAACTTGAAAAATTTTAATAATATTTGCGGATTTTATATTTATCAAAAATTAAATAGATCATTACATAAAATTAAAACTACTCTAAATTTATTTATGAGAGTCAAAAAGACAATTCGAAAGTAGAGCTTGAAAATATATTTTTTTTATAGCAAAAGAAAATTTTCTAGGTTTTTTATAATCTAAGAATAAATTTATTCATAATTACAAAATTATGTTAAAGTTTCATTTGCCGCTTATAATATTATAAATATGTATGCTCGCAGTTTATGTGATTTTCAATCAATGTATAAAACTTGCAAATTATTCAAAAGCGCAGTGCAAAATTTAATTTAGATTTTTAAATTGAGAAAGTTTATCCAAAAGTTCGTATTATCTTTTCAATTAAGTAAATTAAAGCGGAGTATTGTGTTGTGCTTTGATAGCTTAAATAAGTTAATACATAATTAAAATGTTATGCCACAGATGCAAATTATTGCTTTCTGTTTTTTTAGTGTCTTTAGTTAAACATATTTTTATTAACTTTCTGCCCCGACAACAAGACAAAAACCTTTAAGACTTTTGGTTTACACGCCTAATCGTTAGTTATAAACATAACTACTAACGCTATCTATGCCTTAAAAGTCGTAAGAGGTATCCATAAACTGGAAATGGTTTCTTATAGTTGTCACAAACAAAGGTGGTCGTAAAAGGTTCTTGTTGTTCCGTTATATAGCCACATTATGTTTGCTTTTTATGGTGCTTAATCCTTTTTAACTACACAGCGCACTCAGCAGCTGATCCTTTTGTTTTTTTTTTGTTTTTCTGTTTGCCAGAACAATCTGTCACTTTGTGACAATAATGAAAACTTTCGCTTCGCTCATGTGCAACACAACACGAGAGTTAAATCGTAAAAATCTGTAAACTGCGCAGTCAACGCAACAAGCAAATGCACTCAAAAAAAAAGGAAAGCAAATCTATAAAAACAAACAAAACAAAAAGAATTGGACAACAAAACGTGTCAATGATAAAGAACAAGAACAGCAAAAGAGAATGTTTTCCCTTGCAACTTGCAGCTGCAGCTTATCGCTCATCAGAACGGGGCGAATTCCCCCCACGATTCCATAAAAGTTTGGCACGTAGCTTTAAGCATTTGATGTTGCATACTTTTATGCGTCTAGTAGTAGTAGTAGTATAAGTATTAATTTTTTGAGGTAACAACTCTTGGCCCGCATGCAAACACACAGCATCTCGAGTAGCTCGATTACCAATTTCATTTCCCTGATACCTTCAGCTCATTATGCATGCTTGTCCGCACGTTGCTTTGAGCCAAAATGCCGGTACACACACTCGCACACTCGCACACACACTCTTAGCGACTTGCTGGCAAGTTTTAGCAATTTCATTTTCAATTGACTGTCGACCAGAACACGCAGTCAGTGCTGGCTAACCAACAGCAATTGAGCGTATGAAACGGCAAAAGAAAAGCAAAAAAAAAACAGCAAAGGAAAGAAGAAAGCCCTCACAAAAGTTTGCCACACACATGCATACAAAGGCACACACACACACACAGAGAGATACAAAAGACAGTTGAATCCTTTTCTTTCATTTTGTTCCCTTTTATATTTGAGCTACTTATTTTATTTGAAGCATTGAAACGTGTGTGTGTTGCAGCATTTGCCATTTGCCTAAATATTGGCTGGGTTTTACAACGTGTCCTGGGTCAGAGAGAGATGGAGGGAGAGATGGAGTGCGATGGCAAACTGAAAGTTTTCTGCGAAATTACGCAGGACAGACACGCACAATTCATTTGCAAATAGAACAGTTTAATTTGTTGCCTTTGTGCTAACCGATATCCTTTTGGCCTTCGAAAAAGTTACAACTGAAAACGGCCGGGACAAAAGCATATGCAATGTATAGGAAAGAGTAAGGGAGTGAGATGCAGCCCGCATATAACCCACACTCCCACACATACATATGTACATACGAGTAGATGAGATTACTTTATGAACAGTTTGCTATATGGGGATGCTGCCTGAAAAACAAAGCTCCATTCGATATGCTTACAGTAATTATCTCCATTTTCTCTCCGTCACTGTCTTACCTATCAATTGACTGTTTGCAATTGGAATTGACCCCCACATTGGTCTAGACACTTGAAAAGCTGCCTCAATTTTGCATTGGCACGTAACAAACATCCAACGACTAATGGCCAAATCATAGATTCCAGTTACGAAAGCTTCTGGATATTGTCGTACGTATGTGGCAGAAGATTTGACAGCACTTGACAAATGAGCTGGGCCACAGAAAGTGTATTTGGCCTAAAATGCAAGGCAAGTGGACATGGATATGCAAATGTTCTTAAATCACTTTAGTGCGGATCATTTGTCTCATCCGCACGCAAATTCTTGCAGACATTTCCTCTTGAAATATTTCCATTAAATTTAATTACACAATGATTATAATTCTAATAGAAGGACGAACAGTTTTATAATTATTCAGGAAAATTAAACAATCATTTGAATACTAATACGGAAGCAAACGGTTTTATCACCATTCAGCAAGAACTTTAACAACTGTTTGGGAATTTTTAAATAAACGCTTGAATGTTTCTTGCAGGCAGAGTATTAAAAATATTTCAATAAATTTAAAAAAAAAAACACTACTAAAATAATTATTCAAAACAAGTTAAGAATTATATTTTAAATTAGTTTGAATAACAACATTATTTAATTTGTTACATGATTGAACCAAAACTAGCCATTAGAATCGTATCGGTTACTAAACTATTCATAACTGTATGCATAATTTCGAATTTTTTTTCAGTTTTATCTGGCTAACTGTCACGGTTACGGCTAAGATTTTAATCCTTGCTAGCAAGATTTTTTAAGTTGTGTTAAATACAAAATGCTTACTTCATAGTTGATTAAAAAAGATTTAACTTGGAGTCGTAATATTAGCAAGAAACACTGCAAGCGCTAGTGACGATAGCATCACAAAGGGTGCGAATCTAAATATAGTCAAACTTCCCTTATTATTATCCAAAGAAAAAGGTCAACTTATGGAGATTTCGACTTTTGAAATTATTTTTTCTTAAGTTTTTTAAAGAAACTACAATTTCACACATTTTAAATAACGAACATTTAAATATTTCATCGCCCTACACGATGAAAAATTACAAGTGCCAGAGAACTAAAAAAAAACAGAAACAAGTGACTGAAAATTATTCTGTTATTTGTTATTTTTAACAAAAAATAAAGTCCAGTCTGTTTAAGGCCTTGTTGTGTTCATCAGTTGTAGGACTGCTTAATCGATATTTTCAAAACATTTTTTTTTCTGCATTCTTTTGCTGCATCCGGAAAAAGTTTCCGATTAGAATGACGTCATAAGTAACTCTTTTTTTTATATAATGGAAGACGTAATCGCTGAAATACCCTATTTCTCAACCACTTTTTTTTTATCCACTTTCGATATCTTGCATAAGTTTGAACACTACATCATCATATGTTAATGTACATATCATTATATTAAGTAGGGATTTCGTTGAAAAATCGACTTACATAATGAATGTCCCGTTGGATAATTAGCTTGCAAGATAATCAAGGCATTTTTCCAAAAAAATAAAAGTGTATCTTGTAGCCGAAGCTCTCGGCTAGAGAGATCTTACTTGAAACATTTAATAAGAACTTGCACTAAAGTTAAGTTGATAAACTTCTAGGCATTCAATAGATACAAAACTTTTTCCTCATTCACCATACAATTAGATGCAGACAACTTATTAGATCGTACAATTTAGTTTAAGGGGTTGGCAGAAAGTTAAACTAATTCTTTCTCAAAGGCAATAACAATAAAGTCAAACTAGACTGACTTAACAAGGACATACGTGAATTTATTTTTGTACATTACGTCACAAAACGTAATCATTTTGATAACATTGAATTATTATTATTTTATTTGTTATAATTTTGATTTGTACCTAGAATAAATTATTATAAAACTGCATATCTTTATAGAGTAATTTTATTACACGTAGTTATTATAATGAGTTAAGTGTAAGTATTCAGTCAACAAACAAAAAAAGACGCTACTTACGTTGTTCAATTTCGCCATAATTTCGCTCTCTTGTGTTGTTCTTCTAACTCACGATTTGATCAGCTAGAAGAAGAAGAAAATATATATGAAAATATTTGATTAGTTTTTAGGTCTACAAATATTTATAATAAACAAACTCAATGCTAACAATAACTTCTTATTTCTTTATTTCTTTGCAGCTCTTGAATTGGAAATCTCTTTTGATGCAAGGCCACTTCAAATATATTGTTATTTATTTCTTTAAAAAATTTGTTATGTGCCACAACAATAAATATAAAAATATTGCTATAAATAAACCAATTTTCCATCAAAACAGCCAGTCAATAAAAAAAAGAAAAGAAAAAAAAAGAATCGAGTTACTTGTTGGAGGGTTTGAAAAAGCGACGTAGAATGATGGGGGAAAACTGGGGGGGGGGGGGGTAAAGTCGGTTCAGGCTGAGGCATGCAGCGGCATTTATGGGCACAAAATGATTGTTATTATACCTTCTTATTATTATTATTGTTATCAAAGCCAATGTCAAGACCTGGCTGAGGAGCTCAGCAGGACGCGGCACTGAAACGGAAACGGGCAAAGAAACGTGCATCGCATAAGGAGGTACCCCTACCCCTGCCCCTGCCCGTCCTCCTACTTCTCCTTTCAGCACACGCCCCTCAACCAACATCTCAGAGAGGCTTGTTGAGCCCACCTACTCGTATATTGTCGTGTGCAAAAATTTATGTTTTGTTTGTTTATTTGTTTATGCAGTGCTTTGTGAACTGTTTCCCCCATCACACACACACACACATACACATAAGGCATATCGCTCGTAGCTCATGCAAATTTATACACCTGCCCTGGCGCCATAATAAATATTCACCGAAATATATCTCATTTCAGCGCCTTTTGTCTACCTTCTTTTCGCTGGCTTGTCACGTGTCGCCATCATTACTGCACGTAGCGCCGTTATTTATACAAAATGTATATCGTTTATACCGAAAACCATTCCTCCCCCCTGTCGTTCTATCATCCACAAAATAAAAAGAAAAACACTAAGTATGAGCAGGATTGTCAGAGATTAAATACCCTTGATAATATATTTACTTTACATTTTCAAAGTAAAATATAGATATAGACATAAATTTAAAGCCATCTATATAAAATATAAAAAAAAACATCTAAAAGATTGTGTACTTTGTTTCACAAAGAGTGAGAAACTACTGTGAAAATTTCAGCCATCTAGCTCTCACCGTTTAGGCTGTGCTTTACAAATACAGGTTACATAAATGATTCTGCTTGAATTGCACATAAATCTAAACTTTAACATAAATCTAAACTGTGCAACGATTCATTCGGAAAATGTGATCAACTGATCGTTTTTATCATACAAAATTAAAAATCTGAATGTGGTTCTTAACTCTTGGGTTTTTTATGAATATGAATTTAGGACTTATAAAAATCTTTACAACAGACAAATATAGGAAACAAAACAAGAGCTCTAGTGAATCCATCGATTCATCAATGTTTTCATTTATTTTAAGCATTTTTAAACACAAAATTACAGCTAAATCAATTTCGAAATATAATAAAATTAAATAAATTTTAAATAATATAAATCTCTAAACTTATTTTTATCAAAATACCTCAAAACAAGCTCAGCTATAACATATTACAAAATTAGTTTATATAAAACTTTGTGTCTAAGGCAACTGAAAAATGAAAAAAGTTCGTCGAATGGCAAATAAGTAAATAAAGAGTGAAATGCACAAACAATAAAAACTTTCTCTTTGCATTTGCATTGCAAAGTTGCTGACAAAATCAAAGTACTCCGCTTGAAGAAGAATATACAAAAAAAAAACAAAAACAAATTTAAATCATGCAAGGAGCATCTTTTGTTGCTTCTGTTGGGGTTGGGTGTTTGGGGTCTTAGCCATCTTGCTAATTGTTCAATATATGTGGAGTGGAAGCAGCTGCTGGCGGCGCTTTAGCAGCTCCTTTGGGGCATGCAATTTACGACACATGTGCACGGCCCAACGACGCCAGAAACTAGGCAACAAAACATGGCCAGGCATGTTGGCCAGCTCAGAGAGCGTTACAGTTAATTTGTTGACAGCTTAGTTGGCAAACACTGAACGGAACTCAACCGAACTGTACTCAGCTGGACTGGTCAGCTCTGAATTCTCAACTGTCTTCTCCTTGGAGGCGACAAGACGTTCATGTCCATTTTCAGGGTGGCAGAAGAGCAACAGCAGCTGACCAAAGCTGAAGGCACGAATAGACAGTGTGCAATTGTAATTAGTGACTACTATGGCAATAGTTTAGAGGATACGAGATACAAGATACAAAATACAAGATACAAAGTTGCTAAGGAAATGAGTTGGTTTAATGAAAATACAGATATAATGGCATTTTCCATGCGATACAGCTAGTAACTTGTGCAATAAAAATACCGATTTAATTGTAGCTATTTAAATAAAATGTTTGTAAGGAAAAAAATCAAAAGCTTTTAAGATTGGGACATTAAACTTCAAAGAATTTAAACGAGCTAATAGTCGTGTAAGAGAATTTTCGTAGCATTATAAACATAAAACAGAATTGCAAAAGTGTTGCAGATTTGTATACTTAAGGTCCTTAGCAAACACTTTATTATTATACCAACTGTATGATGTCTTTATACACTAGTTTCACACGTTGTCCTGCCAACTATCCCCGAGGCTGCTCTACAAACACAACATAAAAACATATATATATACTTCATATTACTTGTGATTTGATTATCAATTGTCTGACACGAGGAATTCAAGACCACTCGGCGAATAGAAATAAAGAAAGGTAGATAAAATAAAAGAAAAATATTGATGCTCCCATTTCGTTTGTTATAAAATACAATTTGGACTCCAATTTTCAATTGGTTTCGCCGCTGCTACGATGTCAAATTTCAACGTCAACTTCGTCGTTGTCAACTAATTGGGTTTCAGGGCTCGTCAAAAAAAGGAAAGCGAAGTAACAACAACAAGAAGAACAAGAAAGAACCGAAAATTGGGTGAGGGATGTGTAAAAGGAAAAAGATTAAATTTCCTTGTTACGACTTACGGCTGAGCATAAAATGAGAAAAGATGACAAACGTGAAAATAAATATTGAATTATTGAAACACAATACATATTTAATACACATATCGAAACATACATACTTCACGTATGTGCTTGTAACGTGTCCTTACTGAGTTGATAAGACAAATTTTGTATATTTACTTATCAAAGGGTTCTTGGCGCAATCTGCTCAACGCGAGCTCATTTCAAATGCAGCTGACAATTTGCGTTTGCCAACTAAAAACATAAAATTTTCATAAAAGCCGCTCAAAATGCGTTGATGTATTGAAAAAGCAGGCAGGCTTTGCTCCTTTCTATGCGCTTCACAGCGCGCTGACTTCGCAACGAGCTGTCTCTTTGGGGATGTTCCCAGAAGAGAATTCGTTTAAATTTCGTAGTGCGTTGAAAATTTCTTGGTATTTATCAACAAATATTGTAATTCAAGTCATATTTTTTGGATTATCAGCAAATGTTTTAAATATAATTTATTATTTATTTTTAATTTATCAACATATATTTGGCAATTCCTTGGCATGTTCTCAGAGGCGTTTTTGCCTTTATCTGCCACCCATTGCAAAAAGAAACAATTTAAGCAGAAAATATATTATTAAAATAATTTAAAGATCCATTTAAACCTGGGGTGGGCACGCAGTGGCTCTGGGAGCAGCGGCTGCTTCCATCTAAGGTAGACTTTAATAGGGTTGCTGTTAATGATGTTGTTGTAGTGCTCCCGAATTCAGATTTCGTGCCCACAGCTGATTTAAACTCTTTCCTTTGGAAAGAAGAGAACAAAACACCAAATTGTGACGAAATTGATTTCCGGAACATGCTAGCATTGTATTTAATTCAGGCTTCTTTTTTTTCTACGTTTGCGCTTCGCTCAACTTATTGTCAGCGCAAATATTTGTTTGTTTGTCTTTTGACGTAAGACGCAGCCACCGAACCACACAAGATACACAGCAACCGCCTCCGCACCACACCGCACAGTGGGGCACAGTATGGGGGCGCTGGCTTATTTCGTTTTACGAGTGTACCCAGGCCGAGGCCCAGGCAATATTTTGCATGTTTGCATACAAAATATCATATTTGCTGAGATTGTTTCATTAAAAAAAGTAAAGCGGGTGGTGTTGTACCAAGAGCTAGCTAAAACTACCTTTGGGCTATGCTAGTACGTGTTTAGCTTTAGCACCTACACACACTCCCACACACAAAGGGAGAGAGAGAGAGACATACACCACATGCGTGTGCCATAAAATGGTCATATTACCAAAAAAGCGGTAAGTGCTACGCTGAGAAAATTGGTTTTTCCACGCACCATGCCAACCGAAAATATAATATCTGTGAAAAAAAACAACAACAACAACCAAAACACCCGAAGCGAGAAAAGCTGAGAAAAGTGTTTTGACTAGTTTCGTATGCGAAACAGGTGGACCGCTGTTGTGCACATAAAATTTGCTCGTTTCTGTTTTTTTGTTTTCTAATGCATTGAAAAGACATAAAGCCTAAAAGCAGGCTAAAGAGTTTTTCCATAAAAACCAAAGCAAACAGCACAAACAGTAGCTATATGAGTTTCTTGCCCAATTCTGATTTGCCGTACCGTGTTGGATCACACAACAAATACATAAACCATGAACTTAACAACAAGTTTGCATTTCGTATAGTTTCCATAAATATTTCCACTTTCCCTAAATATGTAGTCAAATATAATCTTTCACTTCCATTAATTTCAGGTCCACAGATTTCAGAAGGCAAGTTGTGGTACTTGCATTGGTAAAATACTGTACGAATAAATTCAGTTTGAAATATATTTATAGTTAACATTCAGAGCTAATTAATATAATTTAGAGTTATAATCTTGTTGTTTTTTTACCAAGCTTCACTGTGATATTTGGTATTGCGCGTATCGTCTCACTTCATTATCAATACATAAAACAACTAAAAAAATTTAATTTATATTTAAAAAAAATTATTTTTTTCTTTCACATTCAATAAATGACACCCAGAGTATCACATCTACTAATTCTAAATATAATTAACATATGAAAATCTTTAATTTTAAGTTTAATAAACTCTTAATCATTATATTAAATTTTAAAAATTAACTTTGTTATTTATTTTTTATTTAATGAAGAGTAGATAGATATTTGTTTGACACACAATCGAGCTCGACTATTGAAATGTTGCATGCATTTAGTATTCTCGCCTAATACTTGTTTACCAACTACTTTATCGGTATTTTATATTTTAAGGACCACTGACAAATTATATGAATTAGCAGATTTAGTTTACTCTCAATGGTTGGCATAAATATTTTTATATTTATAATTATCATTAAAATTTAAACAATTGCTTGTTTAATAACATAAAGAATATTACGCATATTTTCGTTTATATTACAAAACTCTAGTGCTGACCGAAGAAAAACTCTCTTAAGGCCCTATTCTCCTTCAGCTTGCTGTTTTTGGACCTTTTTTGAAAAAATTCTCATTTGAAAACGCAAAAAGATATTTGAATTTTGTTTTTTTATTGAATTAGTAATGAATGAAAGAAAATAAAAATTTTTTTTTGCCTCGATACGAGGGCTGTTCAAAAAGTAATGAGACTTCAAAGTTGGTGGTGCAAAAAAAAGGTGTCGTCACGGCGGCCACGATTCCGGGTCTCCGGAGCGTCGGAAATGAAAAAAAAAAACGGGGTTATGATCAGCATAGATGTAATTCTGGCCCGATGTAAAATAACAATTTTGCGATTTTTTTTGACAAAATGGCGGCCACTTGAATTGACAAATCGAATTTGGACCCATTTTTTTGTAGTTTAGTGTAAAAAAAAAATAGTAAAAAAAAATTATTAAATTATTTTACTTCGGGCCAGAATGGTGACAATTCTACGTCGATTAAACTTTGTTTCATCCAAATCGGTTCAGTAGAACTGGCGGAATCGTGGCCGCCAGCTCGAAAAACGTGGTTTCGAGATAAACGCGTTTAAAGTTTTGACTTCACATGCATTAACATTAACATTGCTGGATAAAAATCCTTTTAGGGGCATATTCACAACTACCCAAGCTATAAATAAATGCAAAAAAAAAAAGTCGAAAAAAATTTTTTGCTGAAAGAGAATAGGGCCTTAAGTATTTTAAGGGCTACTGACAAATTATATGAATTACCAGATTTAGTTTACTCACAATTGTTGGCACGAATATTTTTACATTTAAAATTACCATTAAAATTTAAACAATTGCTTGTTTAATAACATAAAGAATATTACATATACTAAGGTGCCACAGAAATCTCTTTCACCTGAAAAATGACGTAAATTTCATACAAATGTACGTCAAATTCAAGTGAAAGAGATTTCTGTGGCACCCCAGATATTTTCGTTTATATTACAAAACTCTAGTGCTAATCGAAGAAAAACTCTCTTAAAACAAATTCTACTCTACTCAAACTTTTCAGCATTGTATCTAATCCATTTAAATCAAAAGCATCCGCTTTTCACATTTTTAACTTGGCACATGATAACATGAAATAGCGCTAAGCATCAGAATAGAGATACGATTTTCACCTCATGACATCTGTATATTCCTACCCCCCATGCCCAGTTACGATAGAAACATTAACTTTCCATTTCAGTCAAGCTGTCAGCAGCCCAACTGTCCAAAGTCCAAACCAAAACTTTTCCCCCCCGTCCAGGTACAATGGCTGCACTTTGCTACCTTTTTCCATTCCCTTTCTGTCTCGCACACACACAAACATACACAATCCACAGAGTTACTCAATTATTTCGTTGACATTAAGCACATAAAAATACAAATAGATGACACCCAGCTAAGACAACAACAACATTTGCCACACAGGACAACGAAAAAAGGGACCACAACGACTTCTTATAATGGTCACCTCTTCTTCTCTCTCTTTCTCCTTCGGCCCTCTCTTTCCCTAGCTCAGACAGCGATTTGTCTGCAGATACCTTTTTTGCCTAGAACGAAAGGAAAGACGGGGGCCGTCCTTATCGCAGATTAAGTGCGACATCGTCATCTACCATCAGGCCCAAGTCCATGACCATAGCACTCGTCGTATTCGTTAGTTATACCGGGCATTGTGCTGAAATGTGCTTACAGCACATTAATTTCTTCCACCTGGCATTAAGATAATTGTCGGCCTTTGTTTAGATACACGATACAAGATAATCGACTGAGCATGCTCGTCCCAAAAAAAAAACTACTGAATGGATCCAAATTAAATGCCATCAAATCGGATAATGTTCGAGACGTGCTGCTCTTTAACAAATTGTATTAACTTATTAGGAGTTTACTTTTAACTCAAGATATATCGATGCAAATTTCTAAATGGAATTTTTGTTAAGCTCATTTATTGTAAAAGAAAATTTAGGATTTCAAATTACAACAAGTTTTTTTATAGCTTAATGGATTTTATAATTCAGAATTAAAATTATTTTGAAATAAAATTCATGCATATTAGGGTGTCCCTTATTTGGTCAAAGTCAATATTTTTAAACGCATACGGGCTAGTTCTGTTCATTAGGTCCTAAAGCACTCAGAAATAAATTTTCACCTCAATCGGAGTATGATAACCCGTGCCGACTTGGATCGGAAAATTTCAAAATTATATGGGACAAAAAAAAAATTTTTTTTTTTGGAATTTTTTATTTTTTTACTTTGTTCATTAGGTCCTAAAGAACTCAAAACCAAGTTTTCACCTTGATCGGAATACGATAACCCATTAAAATTTGCTTTGAAACATGAAAAACAGTGTTTTAACACTAATTATACATTTTTCGATGATTTTTCATGTTTCAAAGCAAATTTGAATGGGTTATCGTACTCCGATCAAGGTGAAAACTTGGTTTTGAGTTCTTTAGGACCTAATGAACAAAATAAAAAAATAAAAAGTTAAAAAAAAAAAAGTAATTTTTTTTGTCCCATATAATTTTGAAATTTTCCGATCCAAATCTGGTACGTAGAGTTATCATACTCCGATTGAGGTGAAAATTTATTTCTGAGTGCTCTAGGACCTAATGAACAGAACTAGCCCGTATGCGATTTAAAAATACTTGACTTTGACCAAATAAGGGACACCCTAATGCATATATTTTCTCACAGTAACCATTAGATTCTTAATAAAAACAACTTAAATATAATATGTGTTTTTAAGTTTTATTCAAAAATTACAATTCAATAATTTTAAAATTACTTTTTCTTTAAATTAAAGTTTAATTTTTGTTTTGCTATTAATAAGTAAATATAAAAAATAATTCTTAATTTCAATTAATGTTCATGCATATATTTTTTACAGTAACCATTCGATTCTAAACAAAAGCTTTTTAGTTTTTAAAGTTTTATTAAAAAATTACAATACAATAATCTAAAAATACTATTTTTTATAAAAATTAAAGTTTTATTTTTGCTCTGCAATTTATTAAGTAAATACTAAAAATAATTATTAACATCTATGAAATATAATAAAAATTTGACCGTTAATTTTATTAAATTAAAAATGAAATTAATTTGTAATCTTATATATCGAAACTCGTTTTCGCACATCCTTAAAATTCGACTATTACGCGACACTTCAAACAGATTAAATACATTGACAAAATGCCGAAGAAAATTAATCGAAAATCAGAATGGCACAAAACCGCGCAAATTTAATAAAACGAAATCAACTTTTAATGGCATTGGAATCACAGAGGGAAGGAGGAAATTGACGAGTATGAGTATGAGGTTAGACGGTAGGCAGTCACTTTGAACTTTGCTAAAGTCATAAAAATCATCCACACACACAGACACACACAAGCACACTTGACACGCACACACACACGTAGACCAAAAGGCAATTGCGTGTAATTTAATAACAAAATAATAGGAAGCAATGACTTAAAAAAGAAACAAAGCCCAAAGACAGAGGCAACGAGTGTAGTCATAAAATGTAATCATAAATTATATGCCCAACCATTTGGCATTGTTGTGTTCAAGTGTTCAGTGTGTGTGTGTGTGTGTATGTATGTGTGTAAAAATATGTTGACTGGTTGCGGGCGTGTTGTGTTGTCAACTGAGCCAATTTTTCTTATGTTTTTGTTTGTTGTTGGTATTTCTTTTTTGAAATATACTCAACGCAATGCCAACGCCTAAAAGCCGCTTAGTAATTGCTTATGAAATATGCAAAGGCGTAACCGCCTTGGACCATCCAGTAGACCCTCAATGCAGCAGCGCACCACAGCTGAGCTTAGCCACGGCACGCACCCTTTTAGCCGGAAATCTTCCGTTGGCTTTTTGCGGTTGGTCCGCACCGACTTCGCAGTGGGCCTAGCCTAGCATGACATTGCCACTTAGCGGCTACATTAATGGCAGCGCCAAATGGCACTCTCTCGCTCTCTCTCTCTTTCTTTATCTACCTCACTCTCTCACCTTCATCCCCATCATCGCTTGCAAACTGAGCGTGTAACGGCAAATAAACTAATACAGACGAACGGGGCAAGCATAAAAACGTAGCATACTTTTACGTTGCGTATGAAGATGTAACGTTCATGTCTGCATCTCATCCCCCGTCTGCTCGCCTCCTCGCTTCCCCCTCCCCTCACTACTCCCATTACCACTCCCATTTCGACTCCCACTCCAACTCTATCTGACTGTATCATGAATATTTAATGCTGACATGTACAAAGTATACAATATATGTAGATGTTAAGTTAGACATTCATGTATATATATGTCTGACCGTATATGTATGTGTGTATCTGTTTATGTATATGTCGAAAGTTCTGAAAACATCTGCAAAAAGCGAATGACAAGAAAAATTGCATATGTAACGAGAAAGTTTCACATCTCGTGGTTAATTTGTTACCTTTGCCTCAAATGTAACAAAATTAACTGTCGGCCAAACAGTTGGAACTCTTCATTGTGTCGTGTTTAGACCCTGTACTCAATAAGTATCAAGGGTATATTAAGTTGGATCGTAAAAGGCAGCAGAAGGCGTTTTAGACCCTAAAAGGTGCATATATTGTTAATTAGCATTATTAACCGAGCCGATGCACACTGGGGTGAGAGACCCCAAAAACGTCGATTAATTCAAAATACAAATTTTGGAGTTGCGGAATCAAATTAATATGTGGTCAAAGAAGATAAAATTCTGCATTATGGAGTGAACAAATTATGGCTCTATGTCTAATAGAAACCCTGTAATGTGACGCCAAAGTTGAAACTTTGTGTTTTCGTTTTTTGAAAAACGAAAAAATTATATTTTTTGTCACTTTTGATGACGAATTTCACGTAAAAAATTAGCAAAAATGAATTTTTAAAAAATGGAAACAATAAATTTGAATCCTTATCAATTTTCCTAAATTTTTTTGAATCGAAAATGTTTAGTAATTATATGGAATAAAATTTAAATAAAAAGTACTTGTGAAATTAGAGGTATTTTTATCTTTAGATAGGCAAAAGTTGCTTCAAACGTAACCAAACGTAACCATTCTTTCTTTATTAAATTTGTAACATATCTGTCTAAGTGCCCTCCAAGGGGTTTTGCGCCCCGTTCTGCCCCAAGAGAGTTATTTGATTTCAAAGTTGCGCGGAAAATCACAAAACAGAGTTACTTTTTCATTTTTAAGTGGTCAGCTGTTTCGGTCAGCTGTTTATGTCAGCTGTAAGCTGTCTGTCAATTGCAATTAGCAAGACAAAGTAAGAGATCAACTTTAAGCTCAGCTTTAAATTTTAAATTTATTTTATTAATAAATGGAAAGCAAAGTAAAGCGTATATATTAGTGTACTCCTATAAACAGTGAACGTCTAGTTGTGATTCACGCCATTAGATAAAATATATATGTCTATTAAATTTGTAATAAATAGTATGCTTTTAACTGTGTTTCTCGTCTTTAGCAAAGGTGTTTCAACATATGCTACAAAAGATTTTAGCTGACCTATATCATTGCATTTTTACGAACACTATTTTATATCTTGCAAATTCAAAGAAGAAGAAAGCGAAAATTATATCGAGTCCGATTAATGTATATATTATTTAAAATTTTTTTATTTATAATTTTTGTTATCATTAATAAACTTTGAATTATATATAATATGACCCGTTTTTTATTTCAAAGAAAAAAAATTTGCATGCATTTTTAGTACGTTTTTTCTATGGAAGATATATTATATAGTCAACCGATTCTTATTATTCTTCATGAATATAGTCTACATGGGTATATAATAGAAAAGGGAGATTTTCAGTGCTGAAAATTATGAAATTGCTATTTCTGCTGTAAAAAAAACCGAAAATTAGGAAAATTGTCTAAAAAAAAAAATTAAAAAAAAATTAAAAAAAAAATATACTCTACGGAATACTCAAAAGTTAATGATTTGTACTTTTATTGATCTAATACAAAATAAAAAATTATAACATGGTCAAATTTTTGGACGGTTGAATTAATCGTCGTTTTTGGGGTCTCTCACCCCAGTGTGCGATGTAACCAAGTCCCTATGAAGACTATAAAGTTCCTAAGCAAATCAAGTCTTCAAAATTCGATATTTAATTGTAAGAGCTATTTTAAAGCTCGACATTTTATCTTTTGCTTAAACGACATGTAATCCCGATGTTTAATACTTTTATTATTTAACTAATTTTATTTTTTATTTTTTTCATGCAAAACAAACGTTTTTCTTAAAAATAACAAGTTTTTTTGTACCCTTTACAATTATATTTTGTGAAAAAATACTTAAACTTAATTAAGGAAATTTAGGGATATGGAATGAAGAGGATAAGTGGCTGACTTAGATCGTTACCATGATCAAGAGTAATTTGTACTTTATGAGTATCCTTCAGATATCTAAAAAATGTTGTGAAAAA